>OVAP01000816.1:0-29653 GCA_900406295.1 Aurinia saxatilis
GTATCAAGAGTCTCAATCCACTGAGACCGTCTCTTCCTAAAACTCATACAATACTTTTTAAATTTTTTTTTATTTTCTTGTATTTTTATGAGACTGTAAAAATCTCACCGTTGGGCCTCCTCTAACACTCAAATCTACGCACACGTCATTATCAAAAAGCAAGTGAGGGTATTTGGAGAGTGCAAGTTTCTGCTTATGTTCTCTGTTCTACGAGTTGGTTATTACTCTCTCTCTCTCTCTTTTTTTTTTTTTTTTTTTTTTGCAGCTTTTGATGCTTCCTTTAAACTTTTGGTTTTGGTTACTTATCTTTTGATAATAATTCTGATGGTTAAAGAAAAAAATCTCTTTCTCTGATTTTACAAAAATAAATTTATGTCTACGTTATTGTGTACATATGTACTTTTGAAACTGAAGTTTGATGATTTTGTGGTTAGTTTCTTCCATTTCAGTTGCAGTTGTGGTCTTATTGGGTTTAATTTACTTTCCAAAACTAGTCTAGAAAGGACCACAAGTGTTTTCCAGAATCAGTGGAGAACATGAAAACACAAAAGTGAGATCAAAGGTTGAATTCTTATCAGTAAATGGAGAATGATGATTTGATTCCCCAACGAGCTTGTTCTAATCATTCTCGACAAATAGTATTAAATGTCGTATTCAGCCGTCGTAACTACACGCTTTTCCATTTTTTGATACAATTACATTGTAACCAAAGATTTCCATGGTAGAATGTGGTATTCCCTTTCGGGCTCTCAATAGCCTTTCGAGAATGGTTCATGAGTTCTACATCCTCGCTTCCCTCCCTCTAAGCCTAAAAGACCAACATAAATTAATGGACTACAACCACAATTCAATATAAATTTCTTCGTGAATTGATCTTAAGAGACAAACATAAATCAATGGATTATAACCACAGGTCGACTCCATTCGAGCCTAGCTTGCCAACCTTTAGATTTAACACCACAATCTCTACACCCTCTTAAATTTTTTCTAAGCTCTAAAATGGTGAAAATAAGCAACAACTTAGATCACCACAAATAGAAAAACCATCCAATGGAAGAAGAAGTAAACATAATGAAATCAAGAAAGCAATATTATATTGCAACGCAACAGTATTTGACGCATGAAACCATTTAAATAATCAAGTTCTTTCCCACGTTATAAAAGTTAAGTTTGGAAAGGAAGATTACAAACTCCGTATCCAAATAATCTGCAAACAACCATGAATTCCAAAGCGACTTATTACGAATTTGAGTACGAAGACAACTCTATTATAAAACCTTAGAAACCCACTAACGAAATATTATCAAACCACACGGGGCTGATGAACGTATGTTGTCAAACGGCCCAAACGGGTCGGCCCATGTGGGTCCATATTCTCTTGCGGTCTCAGCGGTCCAGATTGCGGTGGGTTGCGATCTAGGTAAGTAAGGCCCAGATCCGCTCCGCTATATTTTGCGGGTAAACAGATCGATCCGCAGATCTAAACGGGCTACTAATTTTATCTATTTAAACTTGTCTATTTAAACAGAGAGGAAGAAAACAAGCATGTATGTCTCCTTTCTCTGTCAAAACTGTTTGAAAACAAACCTAGATAACACAAATCATATCACAAATCCTCTGTAAACTCTTTAAATAGGTCAAAGGTAAGAACTTTAAACCCCATAGCAACAACAACAAAGCTAGCCATACCAACATTAGCACCACCGAACCCATCTTTCTTGTGAGATTTCTCACGGAGATTACCCAGATTACCGAGTGAGTATACAAAAGGGTATTTGAGTTTATGGGTTTTGATTGTGAACATCATATGCAATCTAAAGGATGGGAATTGAGTGCTGATTGAAAAATTGAGATTTGAGATTTGAAGAGATGAAAAACCAGAGAAGAAGAAGAGCGACGAGAGGAATATGTGAGATTTGGAGGTCTGTCAAACACTCTTAATGTCTCCAAAGGTTCAACAATATTAACAAACACCTTGTTAAACTTATATGTTTTAACAGAGAACTAGCAAACACAGCATTTGGCGGGCTGGACCGCAGACCGCGGATAACCAGCGGACCAGACCGCACGGGACCGCAAGCCCAAATGGGTCTGACCGCGAGGCCCGCAAATTGTGGTCTTCAATACAAAAACCCATACCCTCTATGAAGGTGGTCCAAACGAGCTTGGCCAGCGGGCCACGAGCCCAATTGACACCCCTAAACGTATGATATAAAAAGCAATATCGGATCAAGACATGTGTCAACAAAACAATTAAGTTTTTTTTCCCTTTGAATAATATTATTATACAAACTTAGAAAAAGAGTTCTTACATAGGTTGAAAAGCTAAAAGATACAACAAAAAAATCTAACAAGAAATATAAAAGAGGCCTAAATCCTAAAAGTTTAGACAGAACAAGGTCTCTCATCATCAATCAATTGAGAAAGCCATGAAGGAGCTCCAATTGCAACATAAAATTGTTTTTGGTCTTCATTGGAGATAATTTGAGCAATTAGAGACAATGTTATGTTTTTAACTCTATATTCAATAACATAACAACCTGCCAATTAGTAAGACAGCCTAAGAATTTAAATAACCGAGACCCTTTCAGAGCAAAGGAAGGTCAAGCGGGCGGTCTTAAGACAGCACCCAAACACTCTGTAGCATCATAAGCAAAGATGATTTTGTCACAATGATGAGAGTGACAACTTTTGATAGCCCAGATAATAGACATCAAACAAGTTTCTTGTAAAACTTGAGGTATTAAGAAATGCACATCTACTATGGAATAAGACAACACCTTTCTCATTTCTCATCATCCAGGCAACTTTACCAAAAATTTTGGATTTAAGCATATCCAACATTACACTTAAGCCCAAAATTTGTAGGAGGGTTCCATCTTACGGAAATGACATGTAATGAGTGGGAGTAGAAAAACCATTATCTTGAGTTAAAAACCATAACTCATATCTATCTCTAATCTTGCGGACCATATCGAGAGGGCAAAATGTTTTTCCTTCAATGAAAAGACTATTCTTATTCTTCCATGTGTATCATATAATCCAGGGGAATAGTCTAACAATCTTTACATGATGATTTGAAACAATATTCAACTTTAAACAGTAATTAAAGTTTGTATAGAAGTAAACTGCATTAAAACCAAACTGAGGACTAGGAAACTCAGCTAATGCCCAAATTCGTCTGGCAGAACACGTAAAAACAACTTGGTTATCGATTCTCCTTCCAAACCACATGTTTGTCATCTAGAAGCACCCAAAACTCCTTTGGAAAACAAATTAACAACCACTAGAATAGCAACAGACATAGCTTGCATATAAAGACTTTATTCTTAGGAGGAGCTTGAGTTTTGTTGGATTCTATCTTCAAGCAATTTAGGGAAGGTAAAGCAGAAGTTTCAAGCAATAAACCAACTTTTTTTAATAGAAAAACCAAATTACAAGATGTTTTAACATAATAACCCCCACTTTTTGTTAAACCCCAACTACAAAAATCATCTCTTGTAAGTATTATGTTTAAAGCAAAAATATCTTCAACATCTTGCCGATAAAAGTTCCCAGTCAAAATATTTACACTCCAAATGAACAGTAGGATGACTAAGATCCGAGACTACCATATCAATATTAACTAAATCATTCTTCATTAAAGGGGTTATGAAATTACCATTTAGAATCCAGGGATCAAGCCAAATTTGTGTTGATATGTCATTCCCTATTCTTCTGTGTAGACCTTTCTTTAAAAGATGTCTTTCAAATAGTATACTTCTCCAAGGAAAAGAAGGTCCACCTCCTACATCTTCATTAAACGGGTTATGGGATTAATTACCATTTAGAATCCAGGGATCAAGCCAAACTTGTTTTTTTTTTTTTTTGAAAATTGTTAAAATATATTATAAAAAAAAAAAAATTGTTTTACATCACTTGAGTGACCCAATATTTTTAGGAACTAATTTGTAAACAATGAAATAGAGCAATGAAACTTGTACCAAGGAAAAACTGTTATTTGTTGAGCCGTGAGGCAAACCAAACCAGTAATGCATCTTGAAAAGTGGTATCACCAAGTTGACGTATCTAACTAATCCGATTCCAGACTAGTCTGTCTAAACGGTGGACAAGGCCTGAGGAGGAGACCGCCACACTGCCATGACGTTGTGCGTTTCGTTCACACCATACACAGTATACAGTAGCTTGAAATGTGTATCAACGTAGGAAGATCTCTATTCTGTCTCTTATCTCCGAAGAAAGAGTAGAAACTATCGAGTCCCAATCACAGGGAATGTGCAGATAAAAAAGATGGCCAAACTTGTGTTGATATGTCATTCCCTTTTCTTCTGTGTAGACCTTTATTTAAAAGATGTCTTTCAAATAGTATACTTCTCCAAGGAAAAGAGGTTCCACCTCCGAGACTACCATATCAATATCAACTAAATCATTCTTCATTAAAGGGGTTATGGGATTACAATTTAGAATCCAGAGAACAAGCTGATGTAAGCTTTGTTACGACTTTACAAATCAAAGACCAATAGCTACGCTACAAGTCTCCGAAGAGATTGTAGTATAGTAGTAGGGTATCAATCCACTCGGAGGAGGAGATTAACACTTTGAGAACATTAAAATTCAACTATGCTAAGGCAATCAAAGAGGGTTCAAACATGCAAACAAGAAATTAAACAAACAATAAAAAGACTAACAAGTAAAAGTGAAGCTAAACTTAAACGAACTCGATAAGAGAATGATATTGGCCGGTGGGTAATGGTAATAATGATCATGCAAGAATAGATAAAACCTTGTGATAGGGTAGTCATTTACAAATGAGGCACCATCCTAGGCAAATGACTACTATGTGTAGCTTGACCCAATCTCTTGGTGTCATTATCTTGACTATCATAAAACTTGACTATTTCCCAATATACCAAATCCAATGATAATCAAGCAAGAAGAACGAGTCCAATATACCACTAAGTACCTTATCCAATCTCTTCGTGTGTACAAAGCTAAAACACAAGTCCCTTGGTACCATGAATAAGATGCAAGCAACAAGTCTCCATTAATCTCTCACAAGAGACTAGCATGAACACATGTTTAAGGAAATAAAGCATTCAAAGCAATCTTGTCTAGTCAAGCAAATCATCAAACATCTTGTATGTATGGAAGCTATTGATCTATACTCTATGGATTTCTCAAAAAGAGATAGCTTTAATGACTAACACAAGACAAGTATTGGTTCAAACATTCCAACAAACAAGATGAGTTGAAGCCTAGTTACTCTACCCTATTGATATCTCAAAAAGGGATAGCTTTAAAGGAACAATAAGCTAAGGTAAACCAAGGAAAGCTAAATCTCTAGTTCATTCAAGCATTACATCAAACACCTTGTGTGTGATGAAGCCTAAATCTATGTCTCCATGATCTCTCATGAGAGAATAACATTAATGACCACTAAAGTTTAGCAATCCTTGTAGACTAACCCTTTTCTCGCAAGATTTAACATATTCAAGCAATAATCTACCATAACCCACCAACCAATAAAGTGACTACTCACTCAAGACAATGAAATCCTTAGAGATTAAGATTAAAGAAATCATAATCAAAGATCAAGAAGATAAGATAATGGTTTTGGTAAACACAAACATCAAATCTTCAAGCATAAAGCTCAAGATTTCAAAGTTTACAAGAGGAGAGAGTTCTTGATGTTTTTCTCTCAAAGAGATAAGATAAAAATGAAGCTTATCCTTACAAATGACAACTAATGGGTATTTAAAAGATAAGATAAGAATTTGGTCAAAGGGAATTAGGATGACCAAAATATCGAGTGCAAATATCGGGTAGCACCCGATATTTTGGTCCAGGGAATTGTCCAAGTCTTGAGCTTCTGCATGCTTCAAATATCGGGTGAAAATATCGGGTAACACCCGATATTTTTTGCACAGGGGACTTTGCTGAATCTTGGACTTCTGCGTGCACCAACTATCGGGTGCAAATATCGGGTAGCATCCATTTGGTACTTAAGCATCCTTCACTCCCTTGACTCCTCTCTTGCTCACTTGCTCATCCATTTGGTACTTAAGCATCCTTCATGTCTCCTCCATGTCCACTTAGCTCCAAAAGCACCTAAAAGCATGCAACCCTAGGTAAGTCCCTGCTCCTCCTTGAACTAATCTCTTAAGATATTTCTAATTTGGCTTTTCAATTTGTCTTTTGCAATGTTACCAAAAGTTATATAAGACTTACTTGGATTAAATCTCTGGCCATAAACTTTACTGTACGACTCCAAAACATTCATGAGCTCCTACACAGGAACATACTATCATCTGCAAAAAAAGAAGATGATTCATTGAAGATCATGCAGCATATAAACCAATTCATGTGAGTATGCATGCTCTTTCAGCTTAAATCAACAGAATAATGAGAGCTTTATTGCACAAGACAAATAAAAATGGAGGCAAAGGGTCTTCTTGTCTGAGTCCCCTCTCGGGTTTAATACTACCATGAGGCTTATCATTAATCAACATTAATAAGAGAGTGAGGTCAAACAATCCATAACATATTATATCCAATTATGATGAAATTTCAAAGCATGTAACATACTTCTTAAAAAGGACCATTATATACGGTCATAACCTTTTGACATATTAGATTTTATTGCTATAACCTCCTTAGCATTATCTTGATTAGTTCTAAGACCGTGCACTAACTCATGCGCAATAAGAATGTTATCTGACATTAACCTATCTGAAACAAAAGGAGACTGTGTAGCAGATACTATTCCACCTAAAACTAGCTGTAATCTTCTTACTAAAATCTTTGAAACCACTTTATATATATAATACTGCACAAATCTATAGACATCATATCAGTCATCATGGTTGATTTATCTTTCTTATGAATCAGGCATAACTGTGTATAATTCCAATCAACAAGAAACATACTATTATAAAAAGAAAATGCACTTCTTCAGTAACCTGATCCCCAACCCAATCCCAATAATTTTGATAGAAAAGCCTTGTAAGCCCATGGACCCCCGGTGTACTCTCCTTTTCAATAGAAAAAACTGCATTATGAACGTTTGCTTGAGTAATTGTCTTAATTAGTCTTGCATTAATAGCTTCAGGTCTCTAGGATGAAAGTCTTGAGAAATTTTCTAAAAAAAGAAGTGGATTAGAAGAAGTAAACGAGTCTGAAAAACTTACATACACAACTCCTTTGGAGGCTTCTGCTCTACAATCTTTTCCAGAATCAACTAAAACTCCAAAAAATTCCTTTATCTCTTCTCTTTGAGCTAGATATGCAAATCCTTTTTATCTTCCTAATGACTTCAAATTCTGGATAAGCTCTTTATTGTTCATCCTCAAGTCTTATTTGAAGTTTTTGAATATGGATGATAAAAATTTGGTGATGCTCCAACTTCCATCTACTAGTAGCCTTTCTACACCTCCATATCCTAGCATTTAGACTTCCCCCGTCTTGTTTAACATCTGAAAACTAGGTATTATGAATACATTCTTTGAACAGAGGTTTGTTAATAAATCTTCTAAATTTGAAGTTGCCTCTATGCTGACCTTGAGTTGAAACTAATATCACCAAAACAAGCTTGTGGTTAAAGCCCCTTTTTTATAAAAAGCATGTTTAGCTACAGAAAATCATTTAAGCCACGCAACATAACCAAAACATCTTTTTTAATTACATTGTACTCACTTCTTATATCTCATTCCACCCCAAGTGAAGCTATTACCAGTACTAAGAGTCCTTCATTCCACAAGACTGTACCATATTAACAAATGTCACTTTATTCCTGAAAGCCCCTCCTAACTTTTTACTATTATGTAAAAGATCATTAAAAACACCAAACATACCCATAGAATACTTTCTATGAACGCCTATTCTTGATAATATTTCCGAGAATTGGTTTATACTTCATAACAGGATCCCCATAAACACAAGTTATGCAGAAGGCCTTATCCCCTAATAAGATATCACAATCTATCATGTTCATATTAGCAAAAAGTATGTAAACCTTCACTGCATTCTTCTACTAGACCACCACTTTTACCTATAAGCTCTACAGTGAATATTTTATCATAACCCAACCAAACTTGAATATATATACTAGATCCTGCTTACTATGAATAGTTTCCATTACAAAAAAAAAAAAAAAGATATCAGGAAATCTGTTTTACGCATTTCCCTTAATCTTAGAATTTTCAGGTCATAGGCAACACTTAATCCCAGACAATTCAAACACATAAGACTCATTTATCATGAGGCAATCCCACCAGCGGGATTATCTCATTCTTATGTATTGTGTACTTGCTCCCTTCCATAACATCTGCATATTTCTTCCTCTTGTAAGCTCCTTCAATCATGCTTCCTTTCTTTTTCTCTAAATCATTCCCAAGCATTAGCATCTCTTAATCGTTTGGATTTTTTCTACTTTTGTAAGGTCGTCTTCTTAGCTTAGACTGCTTAACCTTAACATGTGGAAGAACTAGCCTCCAAAAAACTAGTTCCAGTGACCGTTGATTTAGAGTTGAGCCTGCCAATGTCTTCATAATAGCTTGCAGCAGATCCTTCAGAGGGTACACAGTCTGTTATTGGTTTCCTAGTTATTGCTTTGCATGAGTTAATAACATATGCGAGAAGCTCCACTGACTGCACTTCTTTTGCTTCACCTCTTGGTTGCAAGAATTGGTCTTCATAGTCAAAGACTTGACCCTTACCTTGGTCAACCTGATTTGCAATGGTATGTATAAGCTCTCGACTGAGTTAAAATTTATGAGCCAAAATATTGTCTCATATATCTGACAGTGTCAGTTACAATATTATCTCCTTAACATGCATATCTTCTCATGTATTAGCCACCAAAAATTGTTTCATACCATCAAGAACTATAGGAGCTATATGATATCTACCTGTTTGGGGATTAATGCCTACTTTATCTTCTTGTAACACCTCGAATAAAGGGTATGTTGGTTAAAGTACAACTTTTTTACACATCCTCTGTGTAGCATCTTTTACGCCTTTGTCTTGTTTATTCTTTTTATGAGATTGTAGAACATAAGGGCATCTTCCTTAATAGGAGTCAAGTCTGATTGTATTGCTAGAGGTTGGACTCTTCGGCTTCGCTCTCCTAAGCTTGCGTCTCTTGTTCTTTGGATCTGGAGGTTGGTGGTGAGAGTGATCTATGTCGGGTTGTGTGGGAGCGAGGAAAACTTCAGTTCTCACTCCAGGAATCTCTTGTGTCTAAAAATTTGCTAATTGATGGACTGCAGTTGGAATACACGTGTGGGGGTCGGATTCAGCCCCGCAAGATTGATAGCTTAAAATGCCCATGTATAAAAGATCATTCAAGGTCATCGAGAACTATCGTGACCTACGAATCAAAACAACCGCAAATGAATCATCGAGGATCCATCATGAATCCTACGATGCATGGAGAGACTTAGTATAAGGTCGGAGAACTAACTTACGACCACCGAAACTCATTCCGCGACTCATGACTACCTTTGGCTCGCACGTTCATCATCTGAGTGCATCCCACGACCCGGTCGAGTCCTCAGCTCGTATGATTCGGGTACAAAGAAGATTCACGCGACCCAAGTTGCATCCAGCTCGCAGCTTCGTGTCCAAAGTCACATTCCACGACCATTGAGCCCTGTGGCTCGCCGTTCGCTCATGCACCATGACCAGCGACCCATGGACCTGATCCAGCTCGCCTAATCCATGTCCGAATGTTTCCCGTGAGCTGGACGAGTCGTCAGCTCGCGTTTTGCCTTCAGATCAACTCCCACGACCCACGAAGCCAAGCCAGCTCGCCGATTTCTCCCTCTGGTGCGAACCGCGACCTGGGACGAGGAGTGGCTCGCGCCTTCATGTCACAAGAAGTTCCCGCAACCAACACGACATAGCTTTGGTCATGATACTCGATCGTTTTGCTTCCCGTGAGGACATCGTCAAAATCACTTCCCGCGACCCGAACACGAATAGTTGGTCGCGGAACAACGTCAATCATCAAGGTTCAATACCATTCAGTGGATCAATCAAGCTAAGTACTTAGTTCCAACGAGAATGTGTGATCCACGAAGTAACATTAACTTACACTATCACGAAATGCGACCTACATGTCCGATTACACTCTCGACAAGCTAAATTGTCCGATATTCCATCATGGGCCGATATCCAAGCCAAGCCTTTCAGACAAATTACTCACCATCATTCTAGAAGATTCGAGAAGGATCGAAGGTGAATCTATGAAAAAGGAAGTCTTTCTCTGTTCTACGATAAAAATGAAGTTTTTAGATTCACATCGGAGAAAAGGAAGCTATCGAAGAAGCTGTTTCCAAGAAACGGAAGGTGGCCCATGAAAAACCCGACGACCTATGACGATTTAGCTGAGAGTATATATATCTTGCTAGTCATAACTTACATGGTATAAAAAAATCTCTAAACCTCTCGAACCCTAGAGAGCTCTAGCAATAAAATTCGTATTCACTATATTTTCCGTCTTTAGTTAATCTTTTCTTCCGTTATGTTTTGTCTTTGAATTCTGTCCATTCTCTCTGCTTTCTCCGTTCTCATACTTACAAGTGATTCGTACAGAAAGGTAGTCGACGATCCCTTAAAAGTTTCGTTATACAAGTTTTGTGGTTGTGTGAATTTCGGTACACACAATTTGACGCCGAGTGTGGGGAATCATCGACTATTCTACATGAAGAATTTCTTGCAACCCACGACGAACATGGCGGGAAAAGAACCGACCACCCAACAGTTCAACTTGGATGGTTCCATGCTGACTCCACAACCAAACGGAGGAATCAACAACGGAAGCTACCCAGACGGTCCGACCACACAAACTCCATCGAACGGAGGAGGAGACAAAATCGTCAATCCTCAAACTGGCTTCGCAAAAGTCAACACCTTACTCAACAACTTGCTTACACGCTCCGTGAAGCAAGACAAGATCAACCAATCCATCGTGGATAGGTTAAAGGAACTCTCTGTCCGAAACCAACCTCGGAAAGCTTCGAGAAGGCTCTTCGGCTTATCACCTCCTGATCCCACGAGACAGACGGCTCACAGGAATCATGTCGCTCGAACGGAGCAAACACAAGGATCGGAGAGAACTATCGACCTCACCAAGGATACTCCGGCGACCAACAGGCAACCTCACATCGAAGACGGGCGCGAGAGAGAAGCAAGTCCACCTCCGGACACTCAACAACCAGAGCTTACTGACCAGCCTGGAGATCAAGGCGAAGAAGTCTGCAAGGATTACTCCGATGACGATCAGCTCGGAGAACACAAGGAAGAAATCCTCCGAGTCGGAGCATCTCTCCCAAAAATAGAAGCCACTATCCAAGAGTGACAAGGCTGAAAACCTTGGTCAAGATAAATTCATTGACTACCTATCAATGTAGTATAGCTAAGGGTCGAATCCACAAATCCCAAAGTTTACACTATAGTCTAATAAATTATTTAACTTATCTAAGATAATAATTAATGAGGGTTTTGTATTCTAATTTTCCTACGGTTTAAATTCAATAAATAAAAAGGCGTTAGACCTAGGAAAAACTTAGGAATTGTGAACAAATATTAGACATCTACTTGGTTTTAATTAATAATAATCCTTGACTCAAACATAAGCATAGAATTGATCCACTTTCGTGGCATCACAATCTAGATATCTAAACTATCGCATGAATCTAGAATTTGCTATGAAGCACCAAGAATGGGTTTGATAAGTCTACAATTTGCCTTAGCATCAGCTTTCGTTGGCTAAGGACAAATTGCTCATCTATTGTAGATCTAGCAACCTAAAACACTTTTGGTGATTAGATTAAACTTATTATCATAAACTAGGCGATCAGTCTAGTCTAAGCATTATGACTAACAATAGTTAAAGGAATCAATATACTAACCTGTTTGTGTCTAGCCATTTGAATCACAAAACCATAGAGATCCCCTAAATCTAACTATAAAACTACTCAAACATAATTGAAAAAACACAAAAGCATAATCATAAACATAAGAATAACTAAAATAAAACTTGTATTAAAATAAAATAAAATAGATAAGGGATAAGAAAATTCTCCACAAATGTGATGAAAAATCTTGAATCCAAATCTCAGAATAATAAAGTAAAGGAATAACAGAATGAAGAACAAAAATGAAGAACAAAGAATGAAAAACAAGAACAAAAAGGAAAGAGAAATGTGGAATGAACAATGAAATCAAAATCTAAAGAGAAAACTTATTGTGGCTGAAAGGGAACCTCAACACTGATTTATGGATCCAATTTTCGTCCATGATGAGAGAATTGAGGAGTGATTGGAACAAATCACGTGATTGACAACTTTGCAAGTTTGGCATTCGGATGGAAATACATATCTTCAGTAAAAAAATCATATATTCATAACCGCTAATTAGAATGACTTGAAACCACCGCTAAAATGAAGCTAACTCAATTTTCTATATCGTGTAAAAATTTGAGATTTAAATTCCTATGGGAAACCTTTGTTTGACACGATCTTTAAGACACTTCAGACTGGTTCTGCATTGTCATTTCACTTGTTTGTCTCATTTTGCCTCAAATCTTCATTCCAAAGATTCAATCCATACTCCAATGCATTAAGCACCTGTTAAGACTCTAAACAAACCAAAAGACTCGAAAAATAAAAGAAAATCAAGTGTTAAAAGATGTAAAAAACGCAATATATCAATTCCCCCAAACTTAACATTTGCTTGTCCGCAAGAAAATAACAAAATCTAAAGAAGGGAGAAAGGTTTGAAGGTGGGGACTCATAGCTAGAAAGAATGCATACTAAGTTCCAAAACGGATTNCTCATTCATGCTTAGAACATCCATCACTACTCCAATTTTATCTTTAAGCTCAATGCCAATGATCCCACTGGATTCCTATCCACCATCCCTTTAACATTCAATGAACAATCAGGCACAGTCTCAAAAATGGACAAATGATCACAACACTTGGTTTGATATGGAAAAAAAAAGCTCAAGATGAAAGGGGAAATGGTTAAGTGTATCAAATTTTTATGGTGACTAACTCTCAAAAACAAGAATGTTATCATTATGCAAAAGCAAGGAAGAAAAGAGCAATTGATGCATACAACAATTTCTTCCATTCTACTCATCCCAATTTTGAAAATCAAAACTCTCACTTAAACCAATTTACCTAGATAACTCTCATAATACAACATTTCTAGCCACTCTTAAGCCTATTAAACTGTATTTTTTCGTTTTTTTATTTTTTTATTTTTTTTTTACCTTTTTTTTTCACTGTAAAAAAAAATATATAACTTAAATGCTATAAGAGTGGTTCTAGCTATGAGTTCTTCTAGGAAGACTTCAATCTCATTCCAATTATACAATTCCAACCGCAATCCAAACTTCTCAATTCCCCCAAACTTATTACATTATATTCTACCCAACTCTAAAAAATGAGTAAATAACTCGAATATGAGCTAACAAGTTCCCAACCCTCCTACATTAGCCAATGTGACTAATACTAATGGAAGAAAAAGACATGTCGCTCTAATGTTTACGAGCTTTTGCACATGAAGCATTATCAGAAAAGAACTCACTCAAGAAAAATATGCATTGGTTTGAAGAAATGGTTTGGGATTTTAACATGTGGGGGTTTTCTAGAAATTGAAAATGTGTGGTAAAAGGTGGAAAGTACAAATCTATGCACGTGATCAAATAGCCATAGATGAGAAAATTAAGTCAAATTAAGTCCAATAATCTAGGGATGGCATCAAATCAAACGAGATTTCACACTAACAAGAACATATATTGGCAGGGCGCTAAGTCAAGTTTTTCACAAATCTCGCAAGCCAATGAATGGCACTAATAAACAATCTATCCGAGGAAAACAAATGCTAGCATCAATATAGGCAATATCATCACTGTCCCCTAATTTATTTTAATCCAAAACGGTTTTTTTATATGCATGAATAATCGAAAAGGACTCAAAAACGACTCAAGAAAAATAAAACAAAAGAAGAAAAATCATCAGAACATACTTGCACCCTCCCCCAAACTTACTTTCCATCGTCTCCGATGTGAAAATAAGTATGAAAAAGGGTACGGCATAAAACTGAAATCAAATAAAAGAAATAAAATATAAATCTACCTAGTGGGTTGCCTCCCACTCAGTGCTTGTTTTAAGTCGTTAGCTTGACTAATGGCCAAAGGATGTTAATCGTGAGAATCGAATGGTTGAGCCAACCTCCCTTTTGTCCTTCTCCTAATAAGACATGGAAAAAACCATGCAAAAAGAGACACTATTTTCCATAGTAAAGAGGAAAAATTGTAATCCAGGGCATGTACTACAATCGTAGTAAATAATCTAATTTCCTCCTTGATTTTTGAATCCACAGGAGGATCAAATGCGTTTGATGGAAAGATAAATTTAACTTCATGCTCAAATGAGTCTATGAAAAAATAGTCAACTTCATCTCCATCAATCACTTAGTGCACAATACTTTTCTCTCTAGACTTCATCTCAATCGTAGGGTTATTTATCTCATTTAAGATCCTATCGTTATCAATTTCCCCCTAGGTAAGAGTTTTCAAGAAGAGAACTAGATTCCTGAGTTAGTGAAAGTCCATGAGCATGCAAAGTATGTATATAATCAATATCGAAACATATTTCATGGTAATTTCTAGAAAGCCTTTCAACTCTTATAGTTTCTACTCTTTTAGACTCACTTATCAAAGCACATGATTCATGAATGAGCAATGAGCTTGCTAATTTATATGATTCCTCTTTAATGCACATATCAATGTCTATGCAAGTAAGTGAATCTTTAAGGGCAAATAGTTGAAGCGCTACCTGTTCTTCCGGCGTAAGGACCCACGGTGCATATGATTACTCTGCACACAGCTCCTCTTGATTGTGTGCTTGAAGTGTGTCTCCTTCTTCTTCTTGTGGCCAATCATTGTAATCGATGGCCATAATCTAGATAAAAAATAAAATAAAAATTAAAAAATTAGCAACCTTCTTAGACTAAATTCAAATATTTCAACAATAGGTAAAGCTATGAGACTCGGCAACGGCGCCAAAATTGACAAGGCTGAAAACCTTGGTCAAGATAAATTCCTGGACTACCTATCAATGTAGTATAGCTAAGGGTCGAATCCACAAATCCCAAAGTTTACACTATAGTGTAATAAATTATTTAACTTAGCTAAGGTAATAACTAATGAGGGTTTTGTATTCTAATTTTCCTACGGTTTAAATTGAATAAATAAAAAGGCGTTAGACCTAGGAAAAACTTAGGAATTGTGAACAAATATTAGACATATACTTGGTTTTAATTAAGAATAATCCTTGACTCCAACATAAACATAGAATTGATCCACTTTTGTGGCATCAATCACTTTCATAAGCAGTCTAGATATCTAAACTCTCGCATGAATCTAGAATTTGCTAAGAAGCACTAAGAATGGGTTTGATAAGTCTACAATTTGCCTTAGGATCAGCTTTCGTTGGCTAAGGACAAATTGCTCAGCTATCGTTGATCTAGCAACCTAAAACACTTTTGGTGATTAGATTAAACTTATTATCATAAACTAGGTGATCAATCTAGTCTAAGCATTATGACTAACAATAGTTGAAGGAATCAATATACTAACCTATTTGTGTCTAGCCATTTGAATCACAAAACCATAGAGATCCCTAAATCTAACTATAAAACTACTCAAAAATAATTGAAAAAACACAAAAGCATAATCATAAACATAAGTGTAACTAAAATAAAACTTGTATTAATATAAAATAAAATAGATAAGGGTTAAGAAAATTTTCCATAAATGTGATGAAAAATCTTGAATCCAAATCTCAAAATAATAAAGCAAAAGAATAACAAAATGAAGAACAAAAATTAAGAACAAAAATGAAGAACAAAGAGAATGAAAAACAAGAACAAAAAGGGAAGAGAAATGTGAATGAACAATGGAATGAAACTAAAGAGAAAACTTATTGTGGCTGAAAGGGAACCTCAGCACTAATTTATGGATCCAATTTTCGTCCATGATGAGAGAATTGAGGAGTGATTGGAGCAAATCACGTGATTCACAACTTTCCAAGTTTGGCATTCGTATGGAAATACATATCTTCAGTAAAACAATCATATATTCATAACCGGTAATCAAAATGACATGAAACCACCGCCAAAATGAAGCTAACTCAAATTCTATGTCGTGTCAAAATTTGAGATTTAAATTCCTAGGGAAGGCCTTCGTTTGACACGATCTTTAAGGCACTTCAGATTGGTTCTGCATTGTCATTTCACTCGTTTGTCTCCTTTTGCCTCAAATCTTCATTCCAAAGATTCAATCCATACTCCAATGCATTAAGCACCTGTTAAGACTCTAAACAAACCAAAAGACTCGAAAAATAAAGGAAAATCAAGTGTTAAAAGATGTAAAAAACGCAATATATCTTAATAAGTTGTCTATTTTACTAATTAAGACCTCGACAACTAAAAATTTATCAATGCAGTAGTAAAGGATCGAATCCACAAATCCTAGCAATTACACTGTAATTTAAAATTTAATTAGTTAAGCTAAGTCGAATAATTCAAAGGGTTTTTTTTTTGTAGTTTTCTACGGGTTTTTTATAATAATGATAAAAATGCTAGACCTAGGGATAATCAATGGATTGTGTAAAACAAAACTGGATGTTTATTCAGGTTTTAATTCTACTCAATTCCAACTAAAATATAATTCTAAATTGGTCCACTTTCGTGGTACCAATCACTTCTCTTGACTAACTAAATGCCTAAACTTTTATTTGGATTTAAACTAGCTAAAGAGCTTTACTAGAGCATATTTGAATTGTTCACAACTTGCCTTAGCATCAACTTTTGTTGACTAAGGACAATCTGCTCTCCTAATAAGTTTTCAGGATTCCTACTACACTTTCGTTTAATAGAGAGTCCTATGAACAAAAACTAGGTGATCAATTTTAGTTTAAGCTTTAAGGTTATATTAGGAGGGAATTCTCTACAAATCTACCTATTTACATCCAGTTACTAACTTAACAATCCATAGATTACCCTAGGTCTAACAACCTAACTACTCACACAAGACTAAACTAACAAGAAAACAATAAGAAATGATGAACATAATTAAAACCAATGAAATGTTGAATAATACTTTATTAATAATAAAAATAACGAAAGAACAAGATTCAAGAAAACTTCTCAATAATTGTAAATGCAAGGAATGAGAGGAAAAATGAAAGCCTCCAAGGAAATCTCCAAGAGAAACTCACAAAATCTCAAGAACAAAATGAAGAACAATAAGAATGAAAAACAAGAGCAAAAGGGAAGAGAAATGTGGAATGAACAATGGAATGAAAATAAAGAGAAAGCTTATCTTGGATGAAAGGGAACCTCATCACTGATTTATGGATCCAATTTTCGTCCATGATGAGAGAATTGAGGAGTGATTGGAGCTAATCACGTGATTGACAACTTTCCAAGTTTGGCATTCGAATGGAAATACATATTTTCAGTAAAATAGTCATATCTTCTTAACCGCTAATCAGACTGACTTGAAACCACCGCCAAAATAAAGCTAACTCAATTTTCTATCTCGTGTCAAAATTGTAGATTTAAATTCCTATGGGAAGGCCTTCGTATGACACGATCTGTAAGGCACTTAAGACTGGTTCTGCATTGTCATTTCACTTGTTTGCCTCCTTTTGCCTCAAATCTTCATTCCAAAGCTTTAATTCATACTCCAATGCATTAATAACCTGTTAAGACTCTAAAAAAAACCAAAAGACTCGGAAAAAAAATCAAGTGTTAAAAGATGTAAAAATCGCAATATATCAAAGAGGTGCATTCGCATATCCACAAGGTAACCAGCCTCGCACCAGAATTCGACCGTGTTCTCGAAGAATCGCAGATGACCCCATTCACTTGGAGGATCATTGAAGCTCGTATCCCAGATCCCGAAAAAGTCAGAATCTCATTCTACGACGGGACCACCGATCCAAGAGAGCACCAAACATCCTTTCGAATTTCCATGAACAGGGCCAAGTTCCCAAGGAGATACGAAGACGCTGGTTTATGTCTTCTCTTCGTCGAGAATCTCAAAGGACCAGCTCTGCAATGGTTCTCTCGGCTGCCGAGGAACTCCATCGACAGCTTTCGCGAACTCACTCAAAGTCGAAGGCACGAGCGACCAGACAGCACTTCGTGCACTCAAGCAAGGCTTGTGGTAAGAATCGGAATTCAGGAAGGACTTGGCTCATCACACTTCGTCAACCATTCAAGATGCATTGCATCTCGCCAACTCCTACATCGTGAACAAAGAAGATATGCAGATCCTCCGAGCCAAGCACGCACCAGCTCGCTTTCCGTGATCTACACAACAGCCCACTGTCCAACATAACACGAGAAGGCCTCCTTCAGCTTTTAAGTACACCAATCACGAAAGACCCGGCTCGCACAACTACTTGATCAACAACAGCGAAAGCAGTCCCCAGGGAGCTGCAAGGAATGCCGAATGTGGCGACGGCCGAAGCTCTCGACATGGACGTGGACATTCGGCAGGATGGATAAACAGTCGTACATGCTACGACGAGAATGCATACTGGCGAACTCCACCAAACCAAAGGCCACTTGACGCAAAACTGTAAGACTTTGGGCGCGGAACTCACCAAGAAACTCCTCGCATGACATCCGGAGTGCACCATATCCTTCACGGAGAAGGACGCTAAAGGAATCGATCAACCACACAACTATCCTCTCGTCATCAAGCTCGTGGTCAACGACTTCGACACTGCTAGGATCCTGATCAATACAAGAAACTCCGTGGATGTCATCTTCCACGACACCTTGCAGCGCATGAAAATCGATCCCGCAGACATCACCATAGTTCCTCGAACGCTCACCGGATTTTCTTGAGAGACGGCTATGATTATAGGCACAATCAACTTACCAATCCAAGCCGGAGGAGTTACAAAGATAGTCAAAGTCTCGGTGGCCGATCATCCAGTAATCTACAATGCAATCCTCGAAACACCTTGGCTTAGCTCAATGCGTGTAGTCCCATCGACCTACCATCTATGTGTGACGTTCCAAACACCATCCAGAGTCAAAACCATATGGCGCAATCAAAAGGAATCGCGCATCTGCCTGCTCGAAGAACACCAACATCGCAAACCGAATCGGAACAACAACGAAGACGAAAAACCAGCTAAGAAGAATAGGATGAAGGACCTACCCGACACGTCCGAAGCTCCAGGCACCGACATCTAACCTCGGTCCGACGCTTAGTCCGACCTAAGGAATGACAATGAACTACGAGTCGACTTGATTCCTTCCGAGGGTACGTAGGCAGCTCATCCTTGCGATGAGTTTAGTTAACCTCTCCGATAAAAAAGGGGGAAGTGGGAGAGTATACGAGTATACTCCTACGCATTTTCACGGCCAGGGAAAACGTTTCTGCAAGCAACCATTTCAACGGATTACATCAACCCACTCATCACCAATCCAAATATTAAGTAACAATCCATGCCTTACATATTTCGATTTCTTAAACTTTGATAGGATGTAGCTCGAAAGTTTATGTCCGAAACAACATTCTGCGACCTAAGACCAACTACGGATTGTGGAAGCACGAACAGAGGCACATTCAGCGACCCAAGATCACTCGTGGGTCGCGAGAACAACTCACAAGCAACGTTCCGCGACCTGGACCAAACCCCGGGTCGTGGAACACACGCATGTTCTCATCCCGCGACCCAAAGCTACTCTTGGGTCGCGGAAACAACGGAGAAACATCATTTCGCGACCCAAGAACATGTCTGGGTCGCAGAAACAACACCAAGACTTCATTCCGTGACCCCGAGAGCATGTTTGGGTCGTGGAAACAACACCAAGACTTCATTTCGCGACCCGAGAGCATGTTTGGGTCGTGGAAACAACATCAAGACTTCATTCCGTGACCCGAATGCACTCTGGGTCGTGGGAACAACGGAAGCACATTGTTCTGCAACTGGGAGACCATTATGGGTCGCGGAAACTTCACTTAGACAAAGTCTCGCGACCCAGAAACCCTTCCGGGTCGCGGAACACAGCTCGAACGCACATCCGCGACCTGAGAACCTCTCCGGGTCGTGGAATACAACTTGAAAACACTCATCTTGCGACCTTTAAACATACTTGGGTTACATATCACAAGTTCATGAAGATCTCCACAACTTACATTTCATCGTAAGTCAACAAATCCGACTTTAACAACACACCCGCATCTCTCCGATGTGCTGATACGGTCATGATCCAAATTTTGGCTTTAAATCCTTCTCGACGGGGAAGAGTTTGGAGTTGGAATAAGATCAAGATCATCTTTACGCTACTTCGATGATAATCCCATACGGGACCTCTTAAAACACAAACTATCATCGGAGACTTAGCATGAGAGCTAACAATCTTATCACAACTCACTATGGGCGTATAAAAAAGCCACCATTGTTGCTGGCCACAACAATATAAACATCCGGGTACGTCAACACCTCCTATGGTAAAGCACGCGGCGATTTGTTCATCGGAAAGATTCTTGCTAGAGGACAGAGCAGGGGTTCAGAAGAAACATTCGTCTTGAAAACCCAGTTTAATTGAACACTGGTAATGAACATCTCAAGGGCACATAGTTGATACAATGTCGCAAGGTGGAATATATGATTTATGCAGTTTCTTTCCGCAAAAAGCAAGATCTCTCCGATCAAGTGACCCATCGAAACCCAATCAATGTATTGGTCTTAGAGAGCAAAAAATCACCAAGCATCTAACATAACTATGCAAACAATTCTCAAGCACATAATCGCAAACTTTGCTCTGTCTCATTTATCAGTTATCATACTAGTTCGCTATCAACGAATCGTTCAAACAAACAAGTCGCAAATCAAAGACTATGTCATTGAAATCCAATTAACGTGTTGCTCTTAAGAGCAAAAATTCACCAAGCGGCTAGCATAATCATGCGAGCACTGCTCCAGCACACCATTGCGAACTTTGCTCTTACACGCTTCCCAGTCGTCTTGCTGATCTTTCCATCACATGACCAACGAGTCATCAAACAAACTCAAGATGTTATCTAAAGACAAAGTCATAAGCCGAGTTATCACACTCGCAAATACATCAAAATTCATCCGAATACTATCTCATAAAAACAAGCTCAAACGTTCTACAACCTATCGGCAAAATCATCAAGTCTACAAACGAATAAAGCCATCCAGGCACAAAAGAACACGAGTTATCGAAGTTGGCAAATCTACAAGACATACGAAAACATAAATCAACGATCGGATGTCTACAACGGCACGTCCTCGTGACAATCGTCTCATCTTCTCCTAGAGTACTCATGTTGGCGAAATCCGCCGCGGTCTCATCCACAAAAAGCATCATAATCAACACCCACGTTCAAGTATAGAGTCTTCAACTTCTCCATCTTGGTCTTCAAATCTCCAAGAGGAGTCGAAATCTTGCTTTGGAGCGACGCCACTATCTGAAGAGCATTCTTCGCCTGAAATCAAAACCAAGATTGCACATACGAACGGACAACCTCCTTTGCCTTCCTAAGCCTCTTCGACGAACCAGAGGCAACGCCCTTCGCGGCTTTCTTCGAAGAATCAAGAGCAATGCCCTTGCCTTTCTCCGAAGCCCTAGCGGCGGCCTCCTTCTTCCTCCATTCGGATCCTTGGCATCCTTTAACTGATGCCACCGCGGACTGAACCTCGTCGAGGTCATCCATGATCGTCATTCTAGCTCTCGCCATCTCGTACATTGTAACAATTCCTACTAAGAAAATCTACATCTACCTCAACTCCGCATTCAAGACTACGGGCAACGAATCCTACTAAGTGACACACTCCATTCAGAGTGAGTTAAGAGAAGGCAATCTGGCAATACTCCAAAAAATGTTCCGTCTCAGTCTTGATATCAAGATCTTAGATGTCTTCGATAGCAACCGTTCTCCTAATCTCATCTATCGACATCGGAGATCGTCACAAACCACATAGTCATCGAAATTATCGCAACGATCCTCATCATCATTATTGTCTCCAACAAGCTCATCATTATCGTCGTAGAGACTACTACCATCTCTACTGCTATGATCACTAATGCTATCATCATTCGAACTAAGACTCGGATCATCACCATCACTAAACTCTAAGGCATGGATCCCGAAGAAAGACTTACTTCCTTTACTAGGATCATCCAAACTCTTGTCGGACGAATCATCAACAAAGCAAGAAGCATCAAGGCCCGCATCTTGGATCACGAAAGGAGCTTGGGTCGCGTCTTGACCATGCAAAAGGAATCCGCGATCCAAAGCATCCTTGCAGCTCGCGGAAAACAAAGGAATAACCTTCGCGCGACCTGATGGATCCTCACAGTGTGCGGGACTCGTGTAACCATCATTCCCGCTTGCGTCTTCGACGAAGGAACTCAAATCATGACCCAATCGATCACTACAGCTCACAGAAGGCACATTCAAGTCACTCCAGCTCCCGACACGACAAGGTGAAAAAGATACGCGACTCGACGATAGCATTTGACTCACAGAATGTACATCGGGACTGGTCCAGCTCGCATTTCCTCGCGACGAGAGGAACCCGCGACCCGAACGGAGCTCACAAATCGCAGGAGGATTCGATACATTCTCGTGGCTCGTGGATTGAACTTACTCCTCCGAACTGCGACCCACAGGTGAGCCACAGCTCGCATTTTCTCGAAGCAGGTCTGTCCCACGACCCGGGAGCAGCTCGCAGCTCGCAGAAGCGACGCGGGAACCCCCTGTGCTCGCTTCGTTCTCTTCTCCTTCTGAGCCACGACCCATGATACGGGCACGAGACGTGCATCGGTCGTTTGGGAGCAAACCGCGACCCAGAGCCTCCGAAATCCGTCTCCGTTCCCTCTTCTTGATGATCACTCTTGTCTCTTCGGTTCTAACTAATCTCCAAGGTACATACCATCATCCTCTTCTTTCATATCTCAATTTCAAATTTTCTCTAAGTGTGAAAGAAGAGAACGGATGGAGTAATAGAATGATCCAAGCAAAGTCGTATCCATTTATGATTCATCTGAATCAAGTCATCGTGACTAAGTCCCAAATGGAGAGGCTCCTAAAACGCCGACGTCAATAACTCATTGATTCATCCGAATCAAGTCATCGAGACTAAGTCCAGAACGGACAGGCTCTTAAAACGCCAACATCAATAAAGATTGGAGCTTTATTGTTTTATGGGTTTCAATCGCGATTTTGATATGATTTTTGTGTTGTTCATTAGAGTTTCTCGAGTTATGATCATTTATAGGTTTACGATTCGTATTCTGGGTTTACAATTGCATTAGATATTCTTCGGAAGATTTCTTAATGGGTTAATTGCATTGTCGTATGTGTATATTAAGATTCTGAATCGGTCCAAAGACGAGAATGAGAGGGAGAGAGAGATGGTCAATTCTATAGTGTTGTTTTGGGATTCTGACCAGGAAACCACATTTATACACTACAAGAAATTTGGGTATTGGTAGCACACTAAAAACGCTACTACATCGATTTAGTAGCGTTTTCATGAACACTATGACACGAGAAGCTATAATAGCCCTACCACATATCATAGCAGTTTTGTGAATGCTACGATACATGAACCTATTATAGCGATACTCATTTCCTATAGGATAGTCTTTTCTAGCACTTGTTTCGTCCTATGATGTACTTTTTGATGGCTTCATTTTTGTGCTGTCAATTATTTTATAATGACACATATAAAGTGATGTTGAATATCTTTTTGTTACATTTGTCAAATTATGCAACTATTATATTGATTTTCAATTGTGGGATTTATAAACTATGCTTTGTGATACTTTGACAAAAACCAAAAATCATAAAATACCAATGCTTTTCCATTAAAGATCCAAAGCATACATAGACATAAAAAACATGAGCTCTAAAAGAGAAGATGTAACCAATCATAAACAAAACACGAAGTTTAAAGAAAGAATAATACTCTTTGAGCTAAGTTGTCAAAACAATGGAGGGACAAGTAACAAACTCAGCAGTTCCGACAACCATCAGAGGATGTTTCACAGACAATGCATAGCATTTATATGGAAGCTGTTGAATATGCACATTATTCGACTGTCTTGTGTCCCAATATCTAGAAAACAAACCAATATACATTGTTATATATATATATCTCACGCACTAAATAGATTAGTCAATCATCTACCATTTGCTTGATTTTCTTATAGATTACAGTTAGCAATCATACTTACTTCAAATTTTTATCCCAGCTTCTAGTTACAAGGAAACTCATTCCAAGGATCCACGCCATATCAACAATAGGAGCATCGTGCATAGCAATAGTTACAAGTTGACCACCTGACAATAAGGGCTACATTTTTGCTTGCTTATCACATCCAGTGCTGAACATTGTAGTTCCATCATCTTTCCAAGCAGAGCATAAGACCTTAATGACAAGAGAGTAAAAGATACATTCATCAGATTCTAAGCAAAAACAAAAGCAAGATCATAGAAAGAAAGAGCGAAATAACATATTATCGGCTCATTATGCGATATTCAGTTGGTGAAGGCATTCTTAAACCTGGTCGTGTAGTCCTGTCACGTCAGCAAGCAATGTTTCTAGTTCCCCATGATCATAAAACTTCTGATAGCTGAAATGGAAGTCAAGATCAGAGCAGAAAACATTCTCAAAAAGACTCTCCCAAAGCATTTAACAGGTGATTACCGTTGTAGCTGCTCCTAGAGCTTAATGTTCTTCAAGGCTGCAGGTCTCAACTCTGGATTGCTAATGCGTGCTTAAAGAAGCTTGATATCTCCTTTTCGAGATTTATTTTCTTCAATGAGACACTCTTTGGTCATCAACAAACAAGAAGTAGAGAATTCCATATCTCCTATTTTCTCTACCGGAAGACTAAGCATCATTTTAATGCACTTATCCTCTTCTTCCCTGTGTCTAACATGTACTATATGATCAAAATATATGATAACCCGAGACAGAATTATGAAATAATGCTCCTCCGGAGCCTTCATGTTCAACAACGTCGGGAAATAATGCTCCTCCGGGTAACACTATTTACAAAGTTGTTATCAATACCATTTCTTGGTAACATTTTTTCCTCCCAAGCCATACAGCAGAAGAATTTACAAAGTTGCTATCAATATCATTTCAACCTGAATAAAAATCCATACATTACAATAATTGACATCATTTCACCAATACACTTTGTGCGCAGTCCTAGGAATTTCACCCTCGTCAATCTGCAACAATGGCATTTACAGAAGTCAATAAGTAAAAAACCAAAAACATGTTGCACACAAAGGAATATAAGCTTCAAAAAGGTTCATTGTGACTTTACCGTTGGCATAAAGTCTATATACTATTATTAGAGTCGAAGTGAGTCATTTTAGGTGCATGGACAAGTTTTGGAGCTTGGGAAGGATCTAGAAGAATTATGGAGCAAAGTGGAGATTGAGGAGACAAAATAAGGAAACGAAGAAAATTGGCAAGAAACAGAGGAGGTGTCGATCGACACAACCTTGGTGCCGATCAACACCATGCGGAAAAAAACGCAATCTTTCCTTAAATTTCGGATGAAGATTTTTCCTAATTTTTTATGATTAATTCCCTAACCCTAAAATCCGTCCTAAACCCTATAAATACTTTTCTACATCCATTGTTTAGGCTTATGCATTATTTATTTTAGAGAGAGTTTTAGGGAGATTTCTTGAACCCTTTGTGTTTCTCTTTGATATCTTATTGCTTTCAATTAAATTACAAAATATTTTGCTTAGCTATGTCTGAGTAATTCTATTGTTAGGCTTAGGGTTCTTAGGGTTTAATTGATTTATTGTTAGCCATATGTCTAAATTAGGTCGAAATCCTTAATTCTTCCTCTAGATTGTGCTCTTTGCTAGTTCATAGCTTAGCTACCCTTGAACTAGATCATAGGTTAATTATTATACATGGAAGTGTTAATAATTGTTGGACCCCATCTTAGTAGGAGTAAATTATCTATTCACAAAGGAATTTGGTTTAGATAGTTTATGAACAATTGAACCTAGGCACATTGCATAATTAATCCCTTAGGACTCACAAAGGAATTTGGTTTGCTAGGAATTAATTATAAATTGCATTCACAACGGATGTTAGTTTGCATTACAATAGGTTTCATGTTTAGGAATTAAATGGTACCTATTTTAACCTTGCGGTGTCGAACGACACCACTCTTGGTGTTGAACGACACTACTCTTGGTATCGATCGACACTAGACGCGTCTGGCTGTAATTTTGAGTCTTTACCTAAAGCTCCCAATGCCTAACCTTGCTTTCAATTGTCTAAATCCCTCACCATAATTTGTTAGTCACTTGCAGTAGTTTATCACATTAAAAACCCTCTGTCCTAGAATTAATTTAGAGTTTATTTAATTAGTTTGGAATTTATTGGTCCTTGTGGATTCGATCCCTAAGTACTACATCGTTTTAGTTGTGCTCTTGAGGTTAAATACAAAGGGTAAACTTTTGTGTATCACACATAACAGTAATCCATGCATCACCATTGTCAACCGATTTGTTAATCTGTGGTATCCCCTGTAGAATTAAGTTCCGAAAGGTTATAATCCCTTGAAAGCAGCAAATAAGCAAGATATTGAGGTAAAAAAACGAGATAAAAAAAAAAACCTTTAAAAGAGCAATGTGATAGCTTGGCATTTGTAGCGTTGGACTCGATTAGACCCATCTCGATTTCCTCAGCTGCTAACTTCAATTTCTCCAAGACAAGGTTCCAAAGACCTGCAACAATAACAACAAAATATTTCTTCTTGGGTCAGTATCGCAATAATCAAAAGTCATGAAATTGATGCATCAAAGTAACAAAATCCCTAGAATCAACTACACGAATTGAAATTCTTAAATGGTTAATCGGATATAATCTCGATAAAGCTCTGGTACCAAATCCAAATCCCCCTCGGAGTCGGAGTCGGATCCGGATCCGATTTATCAAACGTAGAAGACTTTGTAACATCCTCGGATTCACAGTCGTTGTTACCATCCTCGCCTACTTCCTCTTATTCTCATGCTTCATCATCTCTCAATATCAAATCTGGATCTGGTTCCATTACATCTTTGTGGTGAAATACCCATACGAAGGAGTTTTGGAGAGGATGTGAATGAAAGAAAGATAGGGGTTTTGGAGAACGAGAGTGAGCAAAGAAGACAGAGACGTGGAGGAGGAGGAGGAGGAGGAGGAGGAGNGATTTAGGGTTAGAGTGATTTTTTGTCGGTAAGAAGAAAAAAATGAAGAAGAGAAAAACAAATATTATCTTTTATAGACTAAGATTAAATTAAGGCGGAGAGTAATAAAAATTCCAGTATTGACGTTTAAAGCTGATTTTTAGTAAGTGTTTTACCTCTAAACAGTTATAATAGTGATTTTCAGGTTCCCGCTTAATGAAATCTTTTTTCAGCACTAGTTTAATGCTACGATATAGTTGGCATCCAATTTTGGCACTTTTAGTAGCAGTAGGTGAATTAGTGCTACAGTGAATTGCTACCAATACCAAAATTTCTTGTAGTGATAGAGCGAGTGGTAGAAGATGAAAGCCAAATTGAAGGTGTTCTACCTAGTTACTCAAGGATAGTTAATTGGCATCTCCACATAGATGCCCAAGATGTGTCTTATCCACAAATGTGGAAAATACAGAAGAACCTCAAAGTTGTCATCACCGTGTAGTAATAACACAAAGATCCTTATGACTCGTAAGGAACATAGGATTCTCAACATCTTTTTGTGAGGTAGAAATTGAATTCTGCAGACACATGTATTAAACAATGTATTATACTCTCGACTGGGTGGATGATTACAATAACAAAACGTTATTGAATCTAACTTATATGTTTAGCAATTAAATCATCTTGACTTGTGCCATATTTGTTCCAGGACATGTGCATCATAATCATCATGGTTGGCAGTCATACTATTGACCATATACCTTTCTGAACATTTGATGAATGAGTTCTTCCTTTGCGAGGGTCAGATCAGTGTCATGGTACTTGTCGAGTTTAGGGTAGAGAGAAAGAGTATAAGTTTTGGACAAATCTGAGTGAATCCAAGAATTCTAAGATTGTGTTTAGTAGCAGGTATGTGATATATTGTGCTTTGTGCATGTTTTTACCCTTTGTTTCATATCTTTTAGTCACATTTGTCATGCATTTGTGTTAGTTTATTGTACATTAATCCACATTTTACATTTTAGCTTGCATTTACTTTGTCTTGCATTTTTGAGCTACTTGGACATGGAGGAGTCTTGGATGAAGCTTGATGGTGAAGACGGTTATTGTCTACCAAAGACCAATAGTTAAGCTACAAGTCTCCAGTGACATTGTTGTATAGTATGGATCGAATCCACTAAGAGGAGTGGGTAGTTTTTTTAGCACGATACACATTAACTATGCTAAAGCAAACCAAAGGGAGTTCAAGATAGTAACAAGCAATAAATAAAACAAGTAATGAAAAACTAACAAGTAAAAGCAAGCAAGACTAAATCAATACTCGATAAATAAAGGCATTGACCAATGGGTGATGGTAATAATGACCATGAGTGATTAGTATAAACCTTGTGGAGGTTAGTGTATAGGGGTGATATTTTACCACTTTCGATATGGATTTTCAGTGCTTTTCATGAAAAATCATTTGATTTGGAACATAAACTATTGGATTTCACATTTCTCTTTTTGCAAAGTGTTTTTGCGGAAATAAGGTTTTTTAGGTCATAAATTGGCATTTTCCACCAAGTCCAACAATTCAACATCAAAAGTCCAGGCCAAGATGAAGAATATGTTTGTTTTGGATTAAATGTGAGGAGTTACGACAAAGCAAGCCATGTGAGTCAGTTGTCACATGGGCTTGGAATCAAGTCGTTCACCCTTAGGAATAAGAAGTGAAGCCCAAATAATTGAAGATGTATCAAGAAGCCAAATAATGTTGAAGGTCCAATCGACCGAGCAACAGGCCTACCGATCGATCAAGGCCCAATAATCCCAGAAGCTTCGAGAACAAATTCAGATAAGGACCGTTGCATTTGAAGAGATATCAGGATATGTTGGAGATAATACAGAATATTCCGAAAATGTGTTTCAGGATATGATCGATCGACCGGAGAGTGATAAGCATATATATTTGGATCTCTATCCAAATCTTCTTCCTAGTTCATCTCGGCTTACTCCTCGACCCTCTCCACTATATATACAGAAGTTTGAGACAGAGAGAAACACCACGGAATTCACAAAGCTTCCAAGCGTCCAGGCTAAATAGTTTTTTTGTTCTTTTACATTGTTCTCTTCTTTTTTTCTATTTTGGTCATTGCTTTCAAGGGAGAAGTTTGTAATATCTACACTTCCAGAGAAGCCTTTCTGAACCATACTTTGATTAATATGATTGTAATTTTCATTGTTGTTATGTTTCTCTTGAGCATGATTGAGTAGTCTTTTAGTCATGAATAGGGTTTTGTGATATATTGCGTTTTTAACTCGTNCATGAATAGGGTTTTGTGATATATTGCGTTTTTAACTCGTTCTAACCCCGATTTTAGACTATTTC
>OVAP01000817.1:0-29635 GCA_900406295.1 Aurinia saxatilis
ATATATATATATATATATATATATATATATATATATATATATATTTTATAATGAATTTACAAAGAAAAATGAAGGATATTTTCACAACTACATCGATTATAATTTATTAGTATTATCTAAGTTTCATCTAAAATTAAAATTCACAGGCAAAATTTTTATATATGTTTAATTATAACACGACGACCTCCATATAGTTCTAATCGTTTCCAAAACCAAGCAAACCTGTTGAACTAGAATTGATTGTTAGACTTCGAATGGTGAACAACAGTTTGCGGTGCGGAATGAGGGGGATATAGTTTGCGGTGCGGTTGAACTAGTAAGTGTGGTTTGTAAAAAACAGTGTAAATAATGTGGTTTGTGATAAAACGTGAATGGCAATCTAAACAAAAACGCCCCCTCACCACACTTAAAACCACACCACCAGTCATAGCCTTAACTTCGGATTTGCTGAGCAAACCCAGGTTGGCATATACTGATATACATACGAGGTTTGATCATTGCAACTTTAGTATCTCTAATAACAATGAGACAGTATAGGAACAAACGGCTACGGTTAGCATTATGAGAGCATACAATAATTACTCCAAAAAATTATTTGGAAAGCAAGCTTTTTTTATATATAATATGGTAACCACAACATTATCATAAATTTTAACAATTGCTTAATTTTCATCGGAACTCATATTGTAGGGAGAGGGAGTTAATGCAATATGAATTTTACATTCTACACCTTCAGCAATTTGTTTTTTCTTCTATTGCAGTGTAAAAAAAAATAAAAAAATCAAGAGAAGCATTATATTGTCTAACTTTTAGAAGTAAAAAAGTGTACAAATTCAAGTTTCAACCAACCAAAGTTATCATTAAGGTTAATTCTCCTTTAATTCGTATAAATACATACTACTAATACTCTGAAACAGCTGTAATTTATTTGAAGTTTGGCGATATAAGAAATGTAGTTCCACCATGGTTGAATAAATTAAAGTGTAAGAGTGCGATTGAAGGGACAATCAACTGCCCCAACTGCCTCTCTCACATTGAAACCTCATGAGATTTTTGTTTGTGACTGATGTGCCACATTTCATATCAAACTTAGATTCTCCTTCGTATCTAGTCTCAAGCTACTTGGCATATCACAAATCTTTTGATTCTCTAGATTAGTTTACTTTGGGTTCTAGCTTGTAACCGTGCATAAGAGATAATCATTGTCCATTTCGTTAATTGATTAAGCAAAAATTAACAAATCTTTTGAATTGTTCCCATCACGTGAGATCACACGTGCCTTACCAACATAATCGAATTTTTGAAAAATATGAGAAAAAGCAAGAATTTTTCAGTCGACAAAAATATTAAAGGGACAAAGAGATGCAGAGCACGTGGAAGAAAGTAACTCGACCAGCATACCGTTAACAAACGGGACTTACCCCTTGTTTTAATAAACGTTCTTAATTTAATTAATATCACCATTAACTACATTAATTGCAATTTGATTAACAAAGTAAGAAGAGGAGGAAACATATCCATGGATGGATCCACGGTTACAAAACTTGGCCGGATTCCGTTAAATAACGGCCGGTAAACAGGGGCTAATTATTTATGGAAGAGATTTATTACTAAACAGTTAAAAGAGGATCCGACCCGAACAAATCCCCGATATCTTGAAAATGGTCATCCACGTGCCAGTTGGATAATCCGGACCCGAAATCGAATCCGAAATTCATATCCGTACACGTATCCACAAAGAGATCTTCTCCGAACAGATTATCGCCGAGAAAATTACTGAACAAATCATCGTTGGTGAACAAATCCGCCGAGAAATCGGAGAAAGTGGTGGATTCGGAAACTGTTGTAGTCGCCGTCGTGGTGGTGGTGGAGGGCTCTTCCTTGACTTTAGGCGGAGAGGAGACGTCGACGGAGAAGGGAGATCGGAGAACGGACACCGGAGAGGAGAGACCGTCGTTGCTGCTGACAGAGGAGGTTGCGGTGGTGTCGTTCTTTTTAGGAGAAGGGGGAGGGTTTTGCTCCGGCGGAGGAGGAACGACGGAGAAGTTGGTGAGAGCGTCAGGACCACGGAGCTGAATGGCGGCGTTGTCGTAGACCATGGCGGCTTCCTCCGCCGTGTTGTAAGTACCTAACCAGAGACGTACACGTCTTAGTGGATCTCTAATCTCAGCCGCCCATTTCCCCCAAGGACGTTGTCTTACTCCACGGTACTTCTTCTCTGTTGTTGTCTTTACCGGTGGTGGGACAACAACAGTAGGTGGTTCCGGTTTCACTGTTACACCTCTCTTCCTTCTCTTCTTCGACTCGGTTGTTCTGTCCGGTTTAGTCGTAGAGTCGAGAACCACTTCGTTGACGAACTTCTTGATACGACGACGTTTAGAGACGGCTCGTTGATTTTCTTCTTCTTCGTCGGAGGAGGAATCGGTAGCGTCAGGGTCGGTGACGGAGATACGGAGGATCCTTGGTTGTTGTTGGTTGTTGAAATCTGGTGAGATTCTCGTCGTGCTGTTGATTTTGTGCTCTGTGAATTTGACTGCTTCCATTTTTTGTAATCTCTCTGTTCAGTGACTTATGTGGGTGTTAGGGTTTATATCAGAGAGAGATTTTGAAAAGCATTTGAAAGTGAAAAAGGGGCAAAAAGAAAAGAGACAAAGAATAAAGATGGAAGCTTGAAGAACAAGAGTGATGCTCTTCTCTGTTATAAAATTATTATGAAAAGAGAGAAAAACTCGGAAGATTTTTCTTCCGGGGGAAAGTTGAAGAAAGGAGAGAAAAAAAGAGCTTTTTTGTGTGTGATATTCTTAAGGAATCAACACCGTTTTTTGGTTAGAGAAGGAGAGAAGATGCTCTCTCTATCTTTCTTGTTTTGGGGGCAGAAAGCTTTAAAAGCTTGGTTTTTTCTAGGAAATATTCCTGGAAAATTTTTGCAGAGAAGGGGAAAAAAGGAAAATGTAAATTGCAGAGTGTAGAGAAAGAGTGACACGAGGAAGAAGGAGGAGGATTTAAAAGCGGCAAGAGCACATGTAAGTAAAGAAAGAGAATATCACTCTATTTTATAGGATACTGAAACGGCTCTGTCCGGTTTTTCTTATTTTTTTTTAATTTTTTCTCTCCTTTTTTTTTTTGAATTTTCAAAATTGTTTTTTTCTATATTTAATTTGCACACATACAGTAAAAAAAAAATATATATCTATAAACTCTTTCTTTTGAATACGTAAAAAACACTCTCTTTTTCGCTATTTTGTTTTATTTTCGTATACAGTGTCAAAAGAATGAATTTTTTTTTAGCTTTTGAGAGAGATTCAGAGGATTTGGCTAATTAGCGAGACACATCAATTGAATGAAAGACAATTGTCAAATTTTTGCTTGTCGACAGTTATAATCGATATATTCTGTAACGCAAATTGATTATTATGACATTCATCTAATTTTGGCAAAGATTCCATAACTTTGTTTTCTAGCAGGAACCAAATCAAAAGTTATAAGACATAATTAAGGGAAGAAAATCCAAAAAAATTAACTGATTTTCCTAAAAACTAATTTTGACATAGTTATCGCCTCAGAAAAAATAGAAGCTTGTAAATTACTCTTTTAGGTTTCAAAAAAAAAGAAAAATAGAAGCTTGGACATTTACAAAAATGTCACATAAGTCAAACGGGTCAGATTTCGACACGTGTAAATACAAAACTGGCTCCAATCCAACGGCTGGGACGTGCCTCTTTTCTCTGGCAGCTGACAAAGAGAAAAACACACACACATATATCTTAATCAATTAATTAATCTTAATATACTTAAACGAAAAATATCTCGTTATTGGAGATTCAGGTCACGTGATACCGGAGACACGGTCCAGTCCTACTTTTGACCACAATTATATTAATTACTAATTAACGCAAGTCTTTAATCTAAAACCTCCGTACGAAGCTCTCTTCCCAGTTTAACCACAAGGGTGTTTTTGTCATTACTTCGAACAAGTTGCTGGTAAATATCAAAAGACCGTTACGAGGTTGTTCTACACCTTTTTACAGTTTTGACCTTTACCAGTCACTGTTATTACAGCTAGAGGCTAACGTGGCAGACAACAACCTAGAATGTTGCGCCAAAAATATATACGACCCACTGTAATTTTTGGAATCATTGTATTAGTTCTTAACTATTCCTTCGATTTTTTTTAAGACGGTTCTTCTGACATATTTTATATAAATTAAAAAAATTATTAAATTTTTTATTTTAATTTTATTTAATATGTTATACTTTTTTCGTTTTTGTAATTAATAATGTCGAAAAATAAAGATAAAATTAGAATTTTGATAATAAATTTATATTAAAAAAGCAAAACGACATTTAAAATAACACAAAAATTTAACTCTAAACGACACTTATTATAAAACGGAGAGAATATATGATTATTAACTTGATAAAAATTCTAGTCAAGAAAGTGTCTTTAATTCAATGGCTTTAATTTTTAAAACCGAGCGGTTTGGCATTTCTTTCAAAAGAAATTAAGTACAGTAATTGATTAAGTTGTTTATTGTTTATAGTTTTTTTTATGATTTTTGGTTTTAGTTTTTGGGGAAAAAAAACTAAAACCACCAATCAAGCTTTTTGCTTATATAATTTGCCTAAAAATTAGAAAACTAGTTGTTTAGGTTTTAAGAAAAACCAAAAAAACACTTTTAGTGAATTTTTCATGTGAAACATTATTTTTTATTTTTTATTCTTAACGTCAAACTTAAGATTGATCATAATAGTCGCATTGTATTTATACAGGAGAAGATTAGAGAATGGGAAATAAATAACAATTGCTGGAAATGGTTGCTGGGCTGATTGGTCAACCGCTTGGTTTGCAGATCTTGGACTCCAGATGTATTGGACTGTATGAAATTTTGTCCATGCTTTATATCCCTAATTCAGTTGTGGACTTTAAAATGCAGCGTGTTCTCATTAAGTAATTTTTTAATGTATTGTCACCTTTAAAGATTAAATTTATATAGCCTCGCCATCATGTGTGTTGCATAGCCATAAGTAAAGCTTATAACTCCGCTTCGAGTGGTGTTGTTAGTAGTCCATGTCGACTGCGTGTAGCTTCTAAGACATTACCATGCTCGTTGTGAATGATCTGTGCCACCGAAGCCGTCTGGTTAGTTGTGTGAGAGGTAGTATGTCTATGTTGACTATGCATGTAATGTGTTATCGAAGAGGTATTTCTAAAGCAGGCTTGTAACCATTCAGACGATTCTATATGTGCTCTCCGCAAAATCATCATGACATTGACTTGGGTGTTGTTGGTAGAGTAGGAGGTTTCGACTCTTCCAAATTATGGGACTTTTCTGTTTTTAAGATCATCTTAATTAAGTTGCTGACATGTCAGATGTTCCTTTTAGTTTTGAGATTCAATTTGATCAGCTATATTTCCCCTTTTCTTTAAGATTAGGGTTCTTAATAGATATCATCTATTCTCCTAAGATAGGTTATAACATCGAAATCTGACCGGTTTCTACTATGCATTTTTAGTTTTTTGTGTTTTTCATTTTTTTGTGCATAGTGGAAACCGGTCAGATATTGCAACTTTAGTATGAAAGTTGTGTTTTTTATTTTTTGTGCTTTCAAAGTGTTTTTGAGGAAATGCAAGCATTTAGGTGAACAAATGGACATTTCTCGCTCAATACAGCAATCCTACACATGAAATTCGTGCTTAAACGAATATCTTACCTATTTTTTATGATGCTGAGATTTTAAGACAAGATAGCCACGTCATATAGCTTTCATTTTCAAATGGAATCAAGTCATTCAGCCTTATAACCAAGGAGAAAATGCTCAAACGCTGAAGAGGTGTCCTTGTGGATGTCCATTAATAGCCCATACAAAGAACAAGGCACAATCGGTCGATGAACTTGTGTCACATCCGTTTTGATTTCTTCATAAGCCCCATCGATCTATACACATCGTTAGGGCTGTTCATTCCGGGTTATCCAAACCAAACCAAATCAAACCAAACCAAAATAAAGTGATATGGTTTTAATTTGGTTATCCTAAATATGGATATAAATTTTAAATAACCATGGTCTATGTTTTGGTTTGGATAATATCTGAGTAATCGGATTAATCGAATTAACCTGAATAACTTATATATAATATATACAAATATATAATTTATAATTGTATAATCATGCTCTAATGGATGATTATTCTTTTGTTTGTTATTATGAAATTGTTCTACATGTGAAAAGTCAAGAAGGAGAGAGCTTACGAATTTAATCTATTTAATTTCAAATAATCTTTTTCATATTATAAATTTACTGTGTGTTTTTGCTATATTTCCCTAACTTAAAACATGTTTATTTTATTATTTGATTATATGAATTTATGTGGTACTTTATTTTATACTTTGAATTATGAGAATATTTTAAAATTAAATATTTGTTATAATTATGCTTTTTTGGATATAACCAAATAATCTGCAAACGGATAAATATGGTTATATTTTGGTTGCTATTTGTTCCAATCGAATAATCCAAAAACCGAAAAAACGAACCAAAAATCGATCGATGCAGAGCTAGAGAAATAAGGAAATTTATCTTTATCCTTCCTTATTCACTTCAATCTCCCCACCGAAGTTTATATTTTCATAAAGACACAAACCTTCATAGGTTGTAGAGAGCGAATATCTCATCATCATTGTCTTCTGATTTGAAGAAGTGTTTTGAACCCTTTTACTTATTTATGAACTTTTTTCAATTTGTGGCATGACTATTTGTGACTCTCTTTCTTATCAAAAGTATTAATGATATTGTTGTGATTTTATTAGAACAAGATCTTAGAAATGAGTTTCGGCTAGAACATTGTGGGGGTCGGATTCCACCCCTCGAGATTGATAGTGTGAAAACTACTAAGTATCATAGATCGTTGACAGTCGTCAAAAACTATCATGATCAATAAATCTATACGACCACGGATACAACGTCAAGGATGCATTCACAAATCTTACAATGAAAAAAAAGACCAACGTTAAGGTCGGAAGAGTTCCCCGCGGCCCAAGCTTGATCGTGGCTCGCGGAACGCATCCAGACTCCCTTCCCGCAACCCGAGCTTGCTCGTGGCTCGTGGGTCGCGTCTACGTCCTGATTCCGCGACCCGAGCTTGCTCGTGGCTCGCGGATCATGTTCAAGCTCCGATCCTGCGACCCGAGCTTGCTCGTGGCTCGCGGGTCGCGTCTAAGACTTGATTCCGCGACCCGAACTTGCTCGTGGCTTGCGGATCAGGTTCAGATTCTGATCCCGCGACCCGAGCTTGCTCGTAGCTCGCGGATCAGAGTCAAACCTCGAATTCGCGACTCAGAGACGATTAAGGCTCGCACTCTCACAGTACGAATTCTTCCCGCGACCCGGAGAAGAACCAACTCGCACATTTGCCCGACGAAACGAGTCCCGCGACCTGCAAACATAAGTTGGGTCGCAACTTGGTCTCAGGCGAGTTCCCACGACCCAACATCTTCATTGGCTTACCATTCACTCACGAAAACGTATTTCGTGACCTACGTAACATGCATGGGTCGCGAAGATAACTCATTCATCAAAGCTCAATGCCATTTCGTGGGTCAATCAAGCCAAGTACTTAGTTCCAACAAGAACATGTGATCCACGAAGTAACATCAACTTACACTATCAGAAAATGCGACATACGTGTCCGATTACACTCTCAATAGGCTAAATTTTCGGATATTCCATCATGGGCCGAAACCCGAACTAAAGCCTTCCAACAAGATCAATCACCGTCATACTAGAAGATTCGTGAAGATTTGTGAACGTATCTACAGAAAAGGAAGTCTTCCTTCGTTTTACGACAAAAAGAAAAGTTGCCGAAGGATCAAACGAGAAAAGAAAATTTCTCCGATTTACATCGGAGAAATGGAAGTTATTTAAGAAGCAGTCTACGAAGGAATGGAAGAAAGCCCATGATAAGCCCTACGACCTAGGACGGTTTAGCTGAGAGTATATATATCTTGCTAGTCATAACTTACATTGTATCTTGAAATCTCTTAGCCTCTCGAACCCTAGAAAGCTCTGGCAATAAAATTCGTAATTCATCTATATTTTTCTGTCTTTCGTTCATCTTTTCTTCCGTTCTGTTTCCTGTCTTTGAATTATGTCCGTTCTCTCTCCTTTCTCCGTTCTCATCTTTACAAGTGATTCGTACAAAAAGATAGTCGACGATCCCTTAAAAGTTTCGTATTATACAAGTTTGTGGTTGTGTGAATTTCGGTACACATAATTTAGCGCCGACTGTGGGGACTCATCGGCTGTACCACACGAAGAATCTCTTGTAACTCACAACGAACATGGCAGGGAAAGAAAAAACTACCTAGCAATCCAACCCGGACGGTTCCATGGTGACTCCACAACCAAACAGAGGAATCAACCACGGAAGCCATCCAGACGGTCCGACCATGCAGACTCCACTCAACGGAGGAGGTCCGACCACGCAAACTCCACTGAATCGTCAATCTTCAAACTCCACGGAGGAGACGGAATCGTCAATCCTCAAACTGGCTTCGCAGAAGTCAACACCTTGCTCAACAACTTGCTTACACGCTCCGTGAAGTAAGACAAGATCAACCAATCCATCGCTGATAGTTTGAAGGAACTCTCTGTCTGAAACCAACCTCGGAAAGCTTCGAGAAGGCTCTTCGGCTTGCCACCTCTCGATCCCACAAGACAGACGGCTCACAGGAATCTTGTCGCTCGAACATAGCAAATACAAGGACCGAAAAGAACTATTGACCTCACCAATGATACTCCGGTGATCAACAAGCAACCTCACACCGAAGATGATCGTGAGAGAAAACTTCGAACACTTGACAACCAGAGCATGCAGAACAGCCTGAAGATCAAGGCGAAGAAGTCTTCGAAGAAAACTCTAATGACGATCAGCTAGGAGAACACAAGGAAGAAATCCTCTGACTCAGAGCATCTCTTCGCATAACAGAAGCTACTATTCAGGAGGTGCGTTCGTAGATCCACAAGGCAACCAGCCGCGCACTAGAAATTGACCGCATTCTCGAAAAATCGGAAAAGTCAAAATCCCATTATACGACGAGACGACAAATCCAAGAGAGCACCTACCATCCTTCGAAATCTCCATGAACAGGGCCAAGTTCCCAAGGGGACACGAAGACGATGGTTTTTGTCTTCCCTTCGTCGAGAATCTCAAAGGACCAACTCTGTAATGGTTCTCTCGGCTGCTGAGGAACTCCATCGACAGTTTCCGCGTACTCACTACAACCTTCCGGAAGCATTACTTTATCTTCATGGGGCAGAACACCACCGATGCTGATTTATGGTCGATCGCTCAAGGCTCGACGGAATCTCTCCGATCGTACATCACAAAATTCAAAACTTTTATCTCGCAGGTCAAGGGCATGAGCGACCAGCTGGCAGCACTTCGTGCACTCAAGCAAGGCTTGTGGTACGAATCGGAATTCAGGAAGGACTTGGCTCATCACACTCCGTCAACAATTCAAGCGGCCTTGCATCTCGCCAACTCCTACGTCGTGAATGAAGAAAATATGCAAATCCTCCAAGTCAAGCACGCACCAGCTTGCATTTCACGATCTATTCAACATCCCACTATCCAACTGAACACGAGAAGGACTCCTTCAGCGTCCAAATACATCCATCATGAAGGACCTGACTCGCACAACTACTTGATCAACAACGGAGAAAGCAATCCCTAGGGAGCTGCAAGGAATGCCGGACGTGGCGGTGGCCGAAGCTCTGGATGTGGACGTGGACGTTCGGAAGGATGGACAAACAATCGTACGGGCTACGACGAGAACTCATACTGCGAACTCCACCAAACCAAAGGCCACTCATTGCAAAACTGCAGGAATTTGGGCGCATAGCTCACCAAGAAACTCCTCGCATGTCATCTCGGAAACATAGTCCACCTTAAAGATTTTATTCGTGATACAGGTGAACACTTTCCGAAGGACAACCTCAAACGGACGAACAAGCGAAACAGATCAGACGACAAAGACCATCAACGATGGTTTGCGCCAGAGAATCAACATGATCATGGGCGGCTCACAATACTATCTCGACATTGTCTCGTCCATCAAAGCTTTCCAACGAAAAGCAGTTGCGGCATCCTTCCAGACTTACGAACCCAGACATCTGGAGTGCACCATATCCTTCACGAAGAAGGTTGTTAAAGGAATCGATCAACCACACAACGATCCCCTTGTCATCAAGCTCGTCATCAACGACTTCACCACTACTAGGATCCTGATCGATACAGGAATCTCCGTAGATGTCATTTTCTGCGACACCTTGCGTCAAATGAAAGTGGACCCTTCGGACATCACCACAGGTCCTCGACCACTCACTGGATTTTCCGAAGAGACGACTATGACTATCGACACAATCAACTTGCTAGTCCAAGCCGGAGAAGTCACTAAGATAGTCAAGTTCTCGGTGGCCGATCATCCAGCAATCTACAACGCAATCCTCGGAACACCTTGGCTCAGCTCAATGCGTGCAGTCCCATCGGCTTACCATCTATGTGTGAAGTTCCCAACACCATCCGAAGTCAAAACCATATGGGGAAGTAAAAAGGAATCGCGTATCTGCCTACTCGAAGAAGACCAACGTCGCAAACTGAATCGAAACAGCGACGTGGATGAGAAACCAAGTAAGAAGCATAGGATGAAGGATCTACCAAACGTATCCGATACTTCGAGCACAGACATCCAACCTTGGACCGACGCTTAGCCCAACATAAGCAATGCCAATGAACTACGAGTCGACTTGATCCCTTCTAAGGGTACGTAGGCAGCTTATCTTTGTGATAAGTTCAGTTGACCCCTTTGAGAAAAAGGGGGGGGGGNCATCAACGCATTCATTACCGATCCAGGTACTACAGAAGTTTTTACACTTTGTTAGGATATAGCTCGAAAGTTTATGTCCGAAGTAACATTCCACGACCTAAGACCAACTCCGGGCCGCGGAAGCACGAACAGAGGAACGTTCCGCGACCCAAGATCATTCGTGGGTCGCAGGAACAACCCACAAGCAACGTTCTGCGGCCTAGAACCAACCCCGGGTCGCGGAACACAACTTGGAACACTCATCCCGTGACTTGAAGCCAATACCAGCTCGCGAAAACAACATCAAGACTTCATTCCACGACCCGAGAACATTTTTGGGTCGCGGAAATGACACCTTGACATGAAGGACATTGTCCCGCGACCTGGAGATCATCCGAGGTCAGGGAAACTTCACGCAGACAAAGTTCTGCGACCGAGAAACCTCTCCGGGTCACGAACACAGCTCCAGTGCACACCCGCAACCTGAGAAACATTCCAGGTCGCAGTAACACAACTTGGAACAGTCATCTTGCGACCTTCGAACACATTTGGGTCACATATCACGAGTTCATGAAGAGATATCCGTGACTTACATTTCATCGTAAGTCAACTGATCCGACTTCAGCAACGACAAGCACATCTCTCCGACGTGCTGATACGGTCATGATCTCAGTTTTAACTTCAACATCTTCTTAACGGGAAAGAGTTAAAGTTTGGGGTTGAGATAAGATCATGATCAAACTTTACGCTACTTCGATGATAATCCCATACGGGAGCTCTTAAAATGCAAACTGTATCGGAGACTTAGCATGAGAGTTAATGATCTTATCACAGCTCACTATGGGGGTATCAAAACACCACCTTGTTGCTAGCCACAACAATGTAAACACCCGGGTACGTCAGCACCTCCTACGGTAAAGTGCGTGACGATTTGTTCATAGGAAGATTCTTGCTAGAGGACAGAGCAGGGTTCGAAAGAAACATTCGTCTTGAAAATCCAGTTTAACTGAGCACTTCTCACGAACATCTCAAGGGCACATCCTCGACGCAACGTCGCAAGGTGGATATTTGGTTTATGCATTTTTATTTCGCACAAAACAAGATCGCTCTGATCAAGTGACCCATTGAAACCCAATCAATGCATTGGTCTTATAGAGCAAAAAATCACCAAGCAGCTAGCATAACCATGCAAACATTGCTCAAGCACATAATCGCAAACTTTGCTCTCTCTCATTTATCAGTTAGCATACTGGTTCGCTATTTAATCATTTAAAAAAACATAATTCGCACATCAAAGACTATGTCATCAAAACCCAACTGACGCGTTGGTCTTAAAAACGAAGTTCACCAAGCAGTTGGCATAATCATGCAAGCACTCACCAGTCGTCTTTCCATCGCATGACCAGCGAGTCGTCGAACAAACTTAAGACATTATCCAACCACAAAGTCGTAAGCCGAGTTGTCACACTCGGCTTATACATCAGAGGAACCTATCCAAAATCCATCTTATAAAACGAGCTCAAACGTTCAAACAGTCTATCGTAAAATAATCAATTCTACGATAAGTGGATAAAGCCATCTAGGCACAAAAGAGCACGACTTATCAAACTCGGCAAAATCAAGTATCAAACAGGTAATCATATGCCGAGTTTACAAGTAACGAAAAATAGTCATCGGACAAACGCCTCCACCGGCATGTCCTCGTCCATGGCATCAACAACTTCCCTCACGACAATAGTCTCATCTTCCCCTAGAATACTCATGCTGGCAAGATCCGCCGCGATCTCATCCACGAAAGCGTCGTAATCAAGATCCGCATCCAAGTATAGAGTCTTCAACTTCTCCATCTTAGACTTTGATAGGACTGATATTATACCACTTTTTATTATAGATTTCAAGTGCTTTTGATAATAAAACCAAATGATTTCAAGATAAATGTTATGATTTTCGCTATTTTATGTTTTCAAAGTATTTTCGGAAGAAAGAAGCATTTCAGGCACAGAGATGGACATTTCTCCCCCAAATCATAAATTTGGAGCAAGAGTAGGACCTCAGATGAAGATGATGCACAAATTGGATTGAAGTGAACTTTGGAGACAAAGAAGCCACGTGAGTCAGCCATCACTTAAGCCCAAAATCAAGTCATTTGACAAATTATCCCTGGAGTTATAGCCCGTTTAAGAGCAGCCTTCTAGAGCCCATTACTCTCAAAGCTCAATCGTCGACCAACAAGGCAACGGATCGACCAGTAAGAGGATAACTACTGAAGACTTCTAGAAACTTCACAAGATCACTCCATATATTCGGGTAATATCTGAAGACAACAAAAAAGCGTCTGAGAAGAATCAGGAGATAACTAAATGGATATTTGATGAGTGAATATATCGAACATCCAACGGCGGCCGATCGATAAGAAAAGATAAACTCAAATATTCTGATTTTCTTCAGTTGATTCGATTCTATCACTTCAGTGAAGCCCTCAGACGTCCTCCACCCTCTATATAAAGAGACCTCTCATCTCAGAAAAGAGGTGTGCCTCTCCACCCCACCTAAACTCTAGGAGAGAGCACTTTGCCTTCAAAACCCTTTAAAGTCTTTATTGTTTTCATTTCTATAGTTGCTAGGGGAGATAATCTCTTATATTTGAACTCCTATTTCTCTATATTGCATGGTTATTTTGTTCTTATGGTTCTTTCATCTATGTCAGAGTAATTTGATCGTTGGGATCAAAGTTTCTTATAGTTGCATTGTTTGGCAGATAAATTGTTCATTAGTCATTTGAAAGAACTTTGTATTTACTAGAATTAACTGAGAATTGTTGGTTTGATCAACTAGGTTTTCATAATAGATTCTCTTCGTTAAAACATCATTAGGTAGAAGATCTGACGAGTAAATGATAAGCTATACATGTGGGATCTCGACCAGAGAATCATGTGTATGGTTGACATATTAATCCATTAGTAGAAATCATGACTGCCCCTTTGTTGAGGTCATGTGCTTTATGGTTGACTGGGATTAAGTCAGGAAGACTTCAATACGAAGGCTGTTTACAATCTGAATAATCCGGCCGATGTTTCAAGAGAAAAATACCTTATTCCCAACACTTAGATTAATTGCATTTAAATCGTTTTCATTTTTGCATCAGTAGATTCTTAGATCTCATCAAAAACCATTCTGACCAATCGATAGATTGTTTAATCGATCGATCAAAACCCTCAAAAAACCATATTTGCATCTTAGCTCGATTTGAATCTCATAAACTTGCAGCGTAGCAACCCCTTTCTTTGTGGATACGATCCCTAAGTACTACTGCAAGACCTGTGCGCTTGCAGAAAATATTTTGGGCGAAAACTAATCCCCATTAGTCTTCAAATCCCGAAGAGGAGTCGGAGGCTCGCTTTCAAGTGACGCCACTATCTGAAGTGCATTCTTTGCCTGAAATTAAAAACCAAAGACGATGAGATTTCATAAAAAATACTAAGGTATGAAACTGTCATCGGATATTTCACTAACCTGCATGAGGTTCACATGCGGACGGACATCTCCTCTTGGAGCCGAATCACCTTAGCACGAGTGGCCTTGGCACCATCACGGTACTTGCCTCAGACGTCCTCACATCTCGCTACTTCCGCGGCCGCGTCCTTCTTGTACTTACGACTACGCTTGGTTGCCGACCTCGCTTTCTTCTCGAAGTCGAGAGCTTTGGTTTCGGCCTTCGCAACAAGATAGGCCGACGAAGCCAACTCCTTCTCATGAGTCCTCTGAGCCGTCTTGAGGCTATCAATCACCCTATGTGCCTCAGTTAAGTCCCTCTCATAACCAATCGTCATATAATTCGTCGCCATCATATACTACACAATCGAAGAAACAAGAAACTAAGTCTTGAGGGTCATTAGAACAAAAAAATCAAGAATCACTCACATCAAGGCTGGTACGTGCTACAGCATAAAACTCATCCCGACGACGAAGAGAATCAATCGGAGGAAAATCATATCCAGCCTCGACCGCGCTCGCAAAGAACTCCACTTTAGCTCTCTGAAGAAACCTTGGAGACATTGGACCAGCATCCATAGGCGTAGTGTCGGACTCACGACTCGGAGGCATAACCTCTTTGGCCGTCCTAGGCCCCTTCGACGAGCCAGAGGCAACACCCTTGCCTTTCTTTGCGGTACTCGCGACAGCCTTCGCGACTTTCTTTGGAGAGCCAAGAGCAATTCCCTTGCCTTTCTGCGAAGCCCTAGCAGCAGCCTCCTCCTTCCTCCGTTCAGGTCCTCGGCATCCTCCGACTGATGCCTCCGCGGACAGGACCTCGGTAAGGTTATCCATGATCGTCGCTCTAGCTCACGCCATCTCGTGGGTATGATCCGTGCATTCTGGTGACTCAAATCTTTTTCGACGGAAGCGAGCGTCTTCATCACGTCTCAAGGTGAAAGTCTTCTTCCAATGCGTTGAACGCTCCCGAAGAAGTTGGTAGACTCTCGTGAAATTGTCAAAGCGAGCAAGATGAAGTGAATACTCTACAAAAGAAAACACAAGGTAGTTAGACAACGAAGCAAAATCACAAGACAAACTATTAAGTAAACGCAAACGACGAAGTAACCTCTCGTACGCCATTTCTCTCTAACTTTATCAAGGCAACGGTCTTCAACCGAGAAGCAATCTTCTTCATGTAGAAGAAATGATCTTCGCAATGGTGAATCTTGTAAGAGAATCCTCGAATCACTCCCCATCCACGCTTTGCGGAAACATCATATCTCAACTTGTTCTTTCAAGTCGCACGAATCTCGATAACATCAACAAGGAAATCTACGTCCACCTCAACTCCGCACTCGAGACAACGGAAAACAATTCCTACCAAGTGACATACTCTGTTCGGAGTAAGTTGAGAGAAAGCAATCTGATAATACTCCAAGTATTGGAAGATCACGCCGGAATCTGAAACCATAAAAAGCTAGTGGTAAAGAAACCTTCCAACAAGGAAAAGTATCCTTTTAGAACATCATCAACACGGTCGGCCGCCGACGGATGACGTTGATCCTAAACAACTCTCTCAATATGGCTATGGATCGTTCGGTAGACAACGACGATCCAGGAGGATCGGGAATGGGCCTCGGAGTACGACGTTGTTTCCTCTCTTCATTAAGAACGGCACGCTCGACCATGATTTCCTCCATCGAAAATCTAAACTTAGCAGAATACTCAACAAAATGCTTCGTCTCGTCGTTGATATCAAGATCTTGAATATCTTCTATACCAACCATTCTTCTTATTTCATCCCTCGACATCGGAGGATCATCATGAATTACACGGTCATTGAGACCATCACGACGACCTTCGTCATCACCATCATCTCCAAGGCTACTGCCATCCTCATCACTACAAGGATCATCCTCACTAGCAATGCTATCACTACCGAAACTAGAATCTTGATCACTATGATCACTAAACTCTAAGGCATGATTCCCGAAGAAACACTTACCTTCTCCAAATGAATCGTGAGCTAAGCTAGAATCATCGGGGGTCGTACGATCGTCTAATCCGTCAAGTTGGCTCGCGTATTCCTCGAGCAACAAAGACCCACGACCTGACGCACTATCACGGCTCGCGAAAGTCACACGAGTTCCGGTCCAGCTCGTGTCTTCGTCGTGGAGAGCGAAACCACGACCCGAGGTGCCGCGACTTGCACGTTTGTGGCTCGCTTTATCGGTTCTGAAGTCTCAACTCGCGTCTTCATCGTGTAGGGGAGAACCGCGACCCAAGGTGTTGTGACTCGCACATTCGTGGCTCGCATGACCATGTCCGGGACCTTGGCTCGCGTCTCGTCGTGGCAAGAAGGACCCGCGACCCAAGGGGGTCACGTAGCTCGCGGGAAGGCTAGACGTCCCTTCGTGGCTTGCACTAGCATAGTCAATGGAGAACGCGTGACCCAACGGGTTCGAATAGCTCGCGGAAAGAACGGAGGAACAAGTCCCGCGACCTACGATTTCTCGAGGAGGCCTACTTTGTCTTTTTTCTTCGATCATAGCTTTCCTCTTCCGTTCCAACCAAGCTCCAAGGTACATGTTATACTCTTCATCCTCCATCTCTCAATTTCAATTTTCTCGAAGTATAAGAAGCAAGGAAACTTGTGAGAAAGAATGAGTTTTCTTCACAATAATGGAGAAAATAAATGAGTGGTGAAGAATGAGTTAGTGGAAAAAGATGGAGAAGAAGATAAGGAATGATGAATAGTGATTGATGAATATTATATCGTTATAACAATTACTACTAAAGCTTCTAAGCAAGCAAAGATCTAACGATAAAAACATCGAAACTAACGTCGATTCATCTTAACATAGCCATGCTATCAAGTTTCTATCAAGAAGAAGGTCCTAAAATCCTATATCTATCAAGTCACATCAACAAAAAACATGAAGAACAGGAGAGAACAGAGAGTTACCTTAGAACATTTGAAAATCTCTACGAATCCTTGGATGCAAGTTATGAGGATATGGTGAAGGAATCCTTACATAAAGCATTTTTTGGAAGGAAAAACCTCACCACTTACCTTGAAAAAGGAACCAAGAATCTCTCTCCAGTTTCGTATACGACAAACTGCAAACATCGCAACTTATCATGTCGATCGCATCTTGCAAGGCATCAATTCAGTCGTTACCCGAACATCGGAACTAACGTCATAACAAATCTTACGATATGCGAATAACTATCATCTATCAATCTCCGAATACAACACTGAAACTCTCCGTAGCTAAACAAGCAACGCAAAATTGGGGGCTAATTGTGGGGGTCGGATTCCACCCCTCGAGATTGATAGCGTGAAAACTATTAAGTATCATAGATCGTTGAGACTCGTAAGGAACTATCATGATGAATAAATCTATACGACCACATATACAGCATCGAGGATGCATTCACAAATCTTAGAATGAATAAAAAGACCAACGTTAAGGTCGGAAGAGTTCCCCACGGCCCGAGCTTGATCGTGGCTCGCGGAACGCATCCAGACTCCCGTCCCGCGACCCGAGCTTGCTCGTGGCTCGCGGGTCGCGTCTAAGTCATGATTCTGTGAACCGAGCTTGCTTGTGGCTCGCGGATCAAGTTCAAACTCCGATCCCGCGACCCGAGCTTTCTCATGGCCCGCGGGTCGCGTCTAAGACTTGATTCCGCGACCCGAGCTTGCTCGTGGCTCGCGGACCAAGTTCAGATTCTGATCCTAGCGGATCAGAGTCAAGCCTCAAATTCGCAACTCGGAGACGATTACGGCTCGCACTCTCGCAGTATGAATTCTTCCCGCGACCCGGAGAAGAACCAGCTCGCACATTTGCCCGACGAAACGATTCCCTCGACCTGCAAACATAACCTGGGTTGCAACTTGGTATCAGACGAGTTCCCGCGACCCAATGTCTTCATTGGCTCGCCTTTCACTCACAAAAACGTATTTTGTGACCTACGTAACATGCATGGGTCAATCACTGTCATACTAGAAGATTTGTGAACGTATCTACGGAAAAGGAAGTCTTCCTTCGTTTTGCGACAAAAAAGATAGCTGCCGAAGGATCAACGAAGAAAAGGAAATTTCTCCGATTCACATAGGAGAATGGAAGTTATCTAAGAAGCAATCTACGAAGGAATGGAAGGAAGCCCATGATAAGCCCTACGACATAGGACGGTTTAGCTAAGAGTATATATATCTTGGTAGTCATAACTTACATTGTATCTTGAAATCTCTTAGCCTCTTGAACCGTAGAGAGTTCTGGCAATAAAATTTGTGATTCATCTATATTTTTGTCTTTCATTCATCTTTTCTTCCGTTCTGTTTCCTGTCTTTGAATTATGTCCGTTCTCTCTGCTTTCTTCATTCTCATCTTTACAAGTGAGTCGTACAGAAAGATAGTCGACGATCCTTTAAAAGTTTCATATTATACAAGTTTGTGGTTGTGTGAATTTTGGTACACACAAACGTCACTGGAGTAACTCACTTGAATGTTGATTTTGAAAGCTCTAATGCCCACTCTCGAAGGAACAATTGTTATCTAAAAATTCCAGCTTAGGTTTAGCGATTGAAGGGACGAAAGGTTAACCTGAACTAGCGATCTAAAACGACTAAACCCACCATAGATAATCGGTGATAGTAATTTCAAGTTCTATATAGCGCATTTGAAAGATTGCATAAATTAGTACCATGAATAGTTCACATTATCATCATTGTGAACTTTCCTTGATTCCCTAATGCTTTTATTATTAAATATTTACTAGTTTTATCATTTTGCAAATTACAAAACCAACAAAATCATTTGTTGTTTAATTTGAGTGTGTTACTATGTTCACGTTATTCTATGTAGATTTGATCCATAAGTACTATTGTAAAAGTTTATGCGCTTGCATAAATATTTTGGGTAAAAATAAAATTTCCATCAATTAGGGCTTTTCGACAATATTATTGGGTGTCGTCTTAGAAGTTATCCCTTATTTAAGATCATTTTAGCAGTTGTTTAGACATAGTTAATAACTATTTGAATATTATTAACAATTCTCTAAGTCTACATAACGTCCAATTAATAGTTGTTCAGACATTCATAACAATTGTCAGTATATGGTCCCTTATTTATCAGCTCTTATTTGTTTTTGTCGTAATTTTTCAGCTCCTTTAAGGATGTCTAATGGATGAATTTCTTTCACCCAACAAACTACCACAATCAACTCATGGTAATCTAAATCTTAATTTATGAAGTTAAGAGGCGCTCCTTTTTTCACCATCCCATTTCACCATCGATAATAAAATTCCAATGTGAATTTGTTAGAATTCTCTCTATATATATCATATAAACCTCGAGCATTGGAACATGATACAATTTAATATGAAATACAAAGTTATAAACTGTATAAGCCAAATATTCGAACAATCATTGCAATCTGATGCAGATACATTAGATTTACAAGGATTCATAATTGTGTTATAAATCTGAGACAACTCCAAAGTCTTAATAAATATCATTTTGTCCCCATAAACATTTGTTGCTATTTTTGCAAACACATACAAAACATCATTCTATCTTGAATCTCAGGCTAAAGAGTTCTCAAAATTTCTCAAACTATTTTGAATCACAATAACATAATCAACCATCGAGAACTTAATCATGGAGAAGAAAAAAAACCTCATAGAAATACCGATCTAGCTAGAAAACTGCTATTTTAACTTGAAATTTGACGAAATTGATACAATTTTTGACTAATTTGCAGGTGAGCTTATTTAAATTTAAAGCGAAACTGAAAAATCGTATCTGCATAAAAATTTTCAATCAAGATATCCGATATATTGAGCAAAATTTCGGACATGCAATAACAAATTTCAGCAAATAATTACACCTACAAAATTAAGGCATCATTTTTCGAAGATTGATGACAAAGTCACGTAGGATTTGAAAGAAAGAGATGTGCAAAAGTAAAATAAGGATAAAATGGTCTATCACTTGTTAAGATAATGGTAGTTTTGAAAATTGTTCTATGTACCGGTAGTTTTAAACATGAACTTACTAAATATGGTATTTTCAAAATTGCTCGATTTTCTTTTACCAGTTTTCTTTGATTTTTTATTATATATTTAAATATCACATGCAAGTATCGATTGTTTAAAATACATTGATAAGAAGTTGATTCGTCCAAACCACTCATAAGAAAACTTATTATTCAATCTTTGTTTTCTTTAGTTTGAGTTTAAAACTTAATTTATACAAAGTGAAAATTGCGTAAAATTGTGTTATTTTAAAAATTGGTTTTAGGGTAAGTTCCTTACATAATAAGTTAAAGTTATTTTTTTTTTAAAAATAATCATTTTTCTTTATTTATTTTGTTGTGATATTTTTGCCTTATTTTCTCCATAGATAATCTTTTGGTTGATTTCTCGTTTGCTCTCTAAAATTTTACATAACATATTCTTATTGAATGTTACAAATCTTGTAATTTCAACTTTCCACCGATTTTGTATTACCAATATAGCAATTTTTATAGAAAATCCGCCTCATATAAATAAACACAATTGTTATTGAATGTTTGTAAATATATATACCCACGTAAACATAGTGGTGAATTATTGCAAAATAACTGTGTATTTCCTATTACTTTTTTTGTGTCAATAATTATTCAATATGCACTAAGTTGGGCTCAATCCCAGACCGTGATACAATGACATCACTAGCACAAACATCTAGGATACAAGTTCTGGTCCTCCTATAAACTTATTTATATATATACTAATTGTGACGTTGGAAAGAAAAATTAAATGTTAAAGCAAAAAAAAGAAGAAGAAGGAATCTAGAGACATATCTATTCAATAAATTTATAAAAGCTAATAATATTAGATATGATTTGAAGTGATCTTAGTCTAGTGTCAGGTTATAAGTCTATGGAGAACATGCACCATTACATTCGGGATCGAATTTCACTGCCTACAAAATGTAGGAAATAGGCTAATGGGTTGGTCAGTTTTGCAAATTTTCATCAATTTTAAAACATAAGTCCACCGTTTATATTTTAAACATTTAAGATGAATGAAAATACAACATTCTGATTTTCCAGATATTTATGTAATGTAATAACAAGTTAACGATTTATCTTTTTTAATTGATGTCATTTCAAATATACTTTATTAAAGTACGATAGGTTTGTTCCTTTGTTATCAATTCAACTATTTTGAGAAATGATCGATGAAAAGGAATGAGATGAGTACCCAACAGATCTATCGAGGAAGCAATCGGAGAAACGATCGGTGTTATCGTCAAACAACGAAATCGAAGAAATCTCGTGGAGAAGAAGAAGATTGATTGATAAAATTAGGTCAAAATTAGGATTTTTCTGGTTTACATATTTAATTGGATGTGTTTATTTTTAAAACCGGTTAATAGAGTTGGTCTGGATAAGTATTTAAAAGAGATTACAGGTTGAATGATTAAACATATTAACTCATTTAAATCAAACTCATATTAACCCAGACTCATCAAACTCATAACTCATTTAACCCATAAACTCATTTTGATCCAAACGTTAAATTTATTAAGTTTATAAGTTGGGTTAAGTTGGAGTGACCCATTAGTATTTACCCATATTTACACCCCTACTAATACTAATGCATTAAAAAATATATATGTATGCTCACACCCAGGATGGAATTCCACTACATACCAAATGTAGGTATTAGGCTAATGAGCCAACCAGTTGTGCCCCAATAATAATAATAAAAAAAACATGTACGGTCATACCAGTTTATGACATTAAAAAAATAATTTAAAGGGAATCACAATTTCGTATGTATTTTAATTTCTACCAAAAATGAGTATACCCAAGCCAAATTTTTATGCAAATAAATCTTTTTAAGGTTATATATTTTAATTACATAATTTTCCTATTTCTAAGGTATTACATATATTGAAACATCTATGGTTTTTCATTAGAATCACTCTTCAAACATATATACCATGGGAAGGGGTAGTTTTTTTTAAATACCACTTTTTAAATGTAAACTATTTATGGAGTTTTATGGTTTAAGATATAGGGTTTAAAAACTCTTAAGTCTTTACACCCCAAACAAATCAAAACCCCTGAATCTAAATCCTAAACCTTAAAAATGAAACCTCTAACTCTATCAAGATTTAGCGTTACACCTTAAATCATACCATCCCTATGTCAATCATAAAACCTATAGTTTTACTAAAACCTAAGTCTAAAGCCTTAAATCCTCACGAATTTTTCAACTGTAAAAAAATTTAGCTTTGATAAATAGTGGTAGACTAGTAGTTTTGAAAATATTACAAAAATGATATTTTCAAAAAAAAAGTACCGCACAAGTGGTAATTTTTCAAAATTTCCCATAAAAATATGGGAGAATTTAAAAAATATCATTTTTGTGTATCACTTTTCAAGAATACTATGAAAATGATATAAATTTTTAAAATACCATTATGTAAGTGTAAACTATTTATAGGGTTTTAGGATTTAACATATAGGGTTTAGAATTTTTAAACCCTAAACCCCAAAATCATAAACCTTAATAAGTCTTTTCACCCCAAATAAACCCGAAACCCCAAAATCATAAACCTTTAAAAGTCTTTTCACCCCCCCCCCTCCAAACAAACCTTAAACCCCTTAAATATAAACCATAAACCTTAAAAATTAAACCATAGTAGATATTACGATTAAACCCTAACTCTAGAAAGATTTAACCATAAACCATAAACCTAGAAACCTTAAGTCAATCCTAAACCATATCATTTTACTAAACCTTAAGCTCTAAAGTCCTAAATCCTAATAAATTTGTCAACTCTAAAAAAATAGCTTTGATAAATAGTGGTAGTTTAATATTCCAAAAGTGGTATTTTTGGAAATGAGATGTTCAAAAGTGATAGTTTTCAAAAATTTCCCTCAAAATATAGCTTAGTTTCCAGGAAAGTCGTTTTGCTGTTGAATTTTTTTCATGATACTCATTAAAAAAATACAACTTCTATAATAATTTAAAAACTACTATCATTTACCAAAATTATTTTTCTTTACAGTTGACAAAAAATTTAGATTTTAGAGTTTAAATACTTAAGGTTTAGTAAAATTTTAGAGTTTGTGATTGGTTTAGGGTTTCTAGAGTTTAGGGTTAATCCCTTCTAGATTTAGGGTTTATGATTTACTTTTAGGGTTTATGGGGTTATGGTTGGTACATTAGGGGTGAAATTTTTCTTTTGGAAGATTTAGGATTTTGGGGTTTAAGTTTTTAAACCTTAAATCCCAGATCTTAAATCCTAAAACTTTCTAATTTGTTTACATTTACTAGGTGGTATTTTTGAAAAATTACAACTCTCAATAGCATTTTTAAAAGTTCTTTTAATATCCCCCAAACTTCTATACTTATTCTTTAGTAGTGTTTTATAGAACAATCTGAACTCGATCCATATCTCAGTTTACATGCTCTTACGCGTGATATGATATTGACACTTCCCACGAATTGGTTAATTATCTTGAAATATTACCCCAATATCTTCACATACCCTTCTTTAGCAAGTATATATATATGATCTAGTAATTATTAACATTTCACACACAGATTTTTCTTTTTTTATATGGACTACTACTACAAAGTACAGAGTAAATCAATAGACTGAATGATGATTTTTTATACCAAATTAATATAATTATTGTCCTTCTGCATTATAAAAAAATATCTATATAAACGTATTGATAATATATAGTAGTATATAACTATTTATAGAGGACACTGGAAACCCATGCTATATTGCCAAAGAAAGCAGCAATTTCGTTGCAGGGTATGTGATCCATGCACCCTTTGTTCTCGTCTTGTCTTTCCCTTCGTTTTTTTTTTGTTCCTTCTATTATTCTATGCATATTTATACCTATATAAACAATTCAAACAATTGTTTTGATCTACTCGTCTCCGTGTAGTATATATGATCATTTTTGTCCATATTATTTGAATATATTATATAGTATTTGAATATGATCAAAGTATACGTATATAAATCACTATTTGAACTACTGTATGTTATTTTCTTAACAAGATGCATGCATTTTTTTTTTCTTTTGAGCAACAAGTATGCATGTATTTTAGGCATTATTTTATACTATGAAGAAGAAAATAATATAGTTTTATATGTGATGTTTAATTGTTCAACATACAAATTTAAAAAACTAATTATATAAACGTGAAATAAATTATATTCTAATTTGAAGACGTTACTACACCACTTAGCACAAAACCCTAGATGGCCAACTTCGAGCCATGAAATTATTCAGAAATCCCATGAAATAAAAACAGTTTCTGTAGGTGATTAGAAACTAGGGTGAAGACAATAAGTTCTCATTTCTCAACAAATCAAACTTCGTTTCTGGAAATGAATTCATATAATAATATGCAATAAACATTAAGCTAATGAACAGTGCTTTGGTCCACGAAACTATAATCATTACACAATCATAAGTTCTTTTGACAACTATATGTTCATTAAAATTCGACCTCGCGATGTACAATGTGCACATTTTTTACGTGAAAGTCGAATTTTTGTTTTTACTGGAAAATAAATAAGTGGTAGACCACTTTGTTCTGGATTTTACCATTTTAAAAGTGGACATTTGTATAATTTGTATGTATGTAAGGTGGGGTTTTCTTAAATTTATCGAAAAACTTTTTATACTCATTCTAGAGCCTTTTTGTAGTTAAAATTGTTTTAAAAAATGATCTTTTCAACTAGTGATTAAGTTATAAAAGAACACAGATAGAACTTTTCTTGTTTAAAGTCTTTTTAACTACTGAAATGCACATAAAAAAAATCATTTAATAAATGCAAATACAGAAAACTTGTGTAATCTAAGCGGTATAAAAATGATAGATGGTTGATGGGCTAAAACTTAAAAGCATAATATCCAAAATCAACTATTTCTCCATTGAAAATTTAAACATTGTACTTGGTATTAAACAAATAAAATTTAGGTTTTTTCTAGTAATGTTATGTGAATTCATGATATTTTATTTCTTTAAAACAAAATTACAATAATTCACAACTCTATTTTCTCATCTTTTGTAATCTAGTATAGTTTGGATTCTAAAATTCACGTACGTATTTTATGTATATGTAGTTAGAAGAAAAATTAAGAGCTAGATCCTAAAAAAAAAAGATCTATAAGGAGATTTTATTTTTGTTCAACAAATTAGAGCAGTACTATAACGAGATATGATTCGGAAAATTAGAGTAGTACTGCTCGGGCAAAGAATACATATATATAGAAAACCAAAATTGTAGAAGATTTAATGATATTCACAATATTATTATTCCTTATTATATATTTTACTGTCATAATGGTAATGGCCTTTGAGACTTTGGAGGAAGTAAATTGATTTTGAAACCAGAGACCATACGGGATCATATTTGTAATTTGTCCAACAATACAACAACACTCGTTGGACCGACGATGGTACACAACTCAGGCCCATTGTAGGACCTACCTTGCTCTCTCTCCGTTACTCCGCTAACGGCGCCGTGCTCTCTTTTCGAGCCACTCGGTCCACTTGAGACTTGCTCACTTCCTCCCGTCATCTGACGCCTGACGTCCTCCTCTTCTCTTTTTTTCTTTTCTCTTTTTTTTTTTTTGTACTTCAAAAGGTTTATCATAAAAATGAAAACATATAAACTTGACTAGACGGGAAAATTAACCAAAACATCTTTAAAAGACCTTACGTTTGTAGTTGCATAAAAAAAACATTGAAAAATACACTCTTTAACGTCTAAATGACGTGTTGTTTGCATTTTTATTAATTTTTAATACCAAGTATAAATAATGTAACCTCAGAATCAAATTTAATAATAAAAAACCAACAACCATCTTGAATTTTTAAGAGTATAGTAATTTTTAATACTGTATTACTGTATGATTTTAATTTTTGGAGATAGAAAATTTAGTAATTATTTTTACTTTCATTTTTTTGGGGGGGGGGGGGGAAGCGGATATGCCCAAAATAGNTGTCCATAAATTAAGCGTATGTGTTTGACAAAAAAACAAAACAGAAAGAAAGATTAATCGTATGTATGTATCATTTTCAAGAATTCGGCAGTACTAAAAAATATTATGTAAAGGTAACAAAAGTTTCAATAATGACCCAATAATCCTGCTTAAATGTACGCTATGCACCTGGAAAGTGTTTCAACAACATTGGTCTGAACACATTTAAGTTAATTTAACTTACAATTATTTTAGAAAAGGTGTACAAAAAAGCAGACTATAAATCAGCATAATGCTTAAATATCACCACTTGGTTTCAACCCAACATAATGCTTACATGTTAAAAAAATCATAACGTTTTTTGTTTAATGAGTATGCCAACAACAAAAAATTAGGTACTAAAGTTAATATCCAATTTTCTTTATATGGTGATACTTTGGTAAATGTGTGACCTCTCGAACAAGCTAATGGCTAGGATGTCTTTCATGTGTTGTTTCTAACTGTAACTTCATTTCTTACCATTATTATTTGTTTTACAACCAATCCGACTACTTAAAAATATCTTAAACAAGATTTGTAGTATTAATTAGAGAATGAAATACATAAATATAAAAAGGGGAGTGGAGGTGGGGTGGGCGGTGAGCTAGCAAGTGATTGTCAAAATTTGTCATGTAGTGAAGACAAATCTTAAATAAATATTACCCTTTTACTTATTAATAAGTTAATAATTTAGGGAACCCTTAGATTATGGAATCATGAACTCCTTTCCAACACTTTCTCACGATCCTATTGCCGGCCATTTTTATATGTACATTGAACCCCCTTTTAATTTGTTTAGTACAATATTGCTGGGTTTACAAGTGGATACATTATATAAATGACACTGCTTAATCTTACTAACTAAATTTAATAAGTTAAACAATGTTTAAATATGGTACTTGTCGCCATAGTGTTCATCAAAATCAAGATTTTTCATATATATAATAAAAATACAAAAGAAGATGGGAGACATGGGTCGTAATGGTTATAAACTAGTAATTCTTTTTATATAAATGAAATTATTTATATCATTGTTGAAAAATTTGGACAAACTTCACAGATTCCCGAGAAACAATTAATGTGAATCCAGAGTTTCAACCATAATGGGGTTCAGGTATAACATGAAATAATAGTGAAATATTTCATTGATTTTTTGAAACTCCCATAATTGTTGTACACAAATTTGTTTTAGTACTTATACGATTTCTTACCACTCGATTTTTTTTTAAAAAATATTACTCCTCTTCTTAATCTCATAACATGCATAATCATATTCAACTAATTATTCATAAACGAGAAGAGAGTACTATAAAGAAGGAAAATAATTTCGTGGGAGAAATCCACCATGTAACTCTGAACAAGATGATTCTAATTTGAATACCTATGTACAGTGATGATGTGAAATAAAGTATTCGCAAAAGAAAATGTAAGAGCTAAAAAGTTACGTGAGATACATTGTATAGTTTGACTCCTTATTTTAAGGGACTTTTGGGCCAATTAGAAATGAATATAAATAGGCTATAAAAAAAAAACAGACGTTAAAAAATAAGGGAAATTGGGTCATATAGCCAAAATATTTCAATAATTCAATCAATGACCAAAACACACGTACGTGGCACAATCCTATCCATATAATTTAGGTTTTTTGGCCACTTTTTAAATTTATTTGTTTCTTTTGGCTATTCCACAAATTCACCATAAAAAAAAACCTTTAGAAAGATAAAAAACAACTCATAATAGCATAGGGTTTAGGGTAAAAAGCTTTATTGATTTTTAACCAGAAAATCTGGAACCATTGGTCTGTAATATGATGTTTTGGAACACGCATGAAATTCACCTTTTTAGTATCACTGTTTAAAAAAAATTACATATAAAAAGTTTGATAAAACTCCGTTTGTGTAACTTGTGAACACAACACCTAAACTAGGTTTGACTCTGACTTGAGAAAAGGCAAAGCGGAACATATGAAGTAATTGGATGTTGACTGTTATGTCTATTCTCATGTTATTTTTTTATATATATATGCTTTTATCAGTACCCACTAGCCACTAGCATTTTAAGATGTACTTGCATTAGTCCCTACTAAAACAACTATGCTCATCCCATAACTATATGGTTTTCACTTTTAACCTGCAAGTTGTAACTAACAATACACAAAGGATAAATGGGAAACACATCAAATTATATGAAAAAAATTACTAGTTTATAACCATTACGTGAGAAACACATCAAACCTATTGTAGACTAGAAATAATGTATCTACAGTCGAATGTTATATGGGAGTTACATACAAGAACTAGTTACATGTAAACAAGATGTACAGTACAGATTAAGTCCATATAAATGTCCAAGGCGTCATTTTTACAGGGGAGAAGTAAAACAAAAAACATGTTGATCCAAGGATATCGTGGGCCTCAGGATTTACATAAAATTGACAAATACATTTCAGATCTTTTTTTGAAAGCTGAGGTTTCTAAATTTCTCAAGTTGGAAAGGAGAAGACTTATAATAAGAGGCTAAGAGACGTCATTTTCTTGAATTAGACAAATCAAGTTCACGTTGTAACTTGCCTTATTTGTCTCCTTCCTATTGTAATCCCTGCCACCTACCTGTTTCTCCTCCAAAACATACAATCCCGACAAACCCATTTTTGAAACTTTCTGAATATGTTTAACTCTTTCTTCTCATCGGTCATCATTATAAATTATGTGTAATAAAATGAGTGATTACTCAAGTAGAAGAACTTAAAATGCAAGTTGTTTCTAACTCAGAAATGCAAAGGGGTTACTTGATGTTTCGGAGGCCCAAGGAAGTATGATCATATGAGATTCAACGTTTATGTAGGCCAATGGGCTTTAGTTTGGGCTTCTAGGATTTATAGGGGTTTTGACTTTTGATCGATGAATACTTTCTCCTTCACTGACTGGTTTAACCGCTGCGAGTATGGTTACGTTTGCAAAAGTTTGCAGAAATGGACAGTTGCGGTTGGTAATGTTATCAAGCATTTATATGACTGGTGTAGCGATTAAAAATTGATGAATTTACGGGATATTTCTGATTCATTACCAACAGTTTTGATAGCGGTTGAGTATATTAACAATATATAAAATAATTATAACTATAAATTATTTTACAAATCCACGTAACTAGATTAGAGATAAGGTTTTGAGATAAAAATGAACAATTATAATAGTATATATATATATATATATATATTAATATATATATATATATTAATAT
>OVAP01000818.1:0-29613 GCA_900406295.1 Aurinia saxatilis
TGTCGAGATGACCATCACGAAGCTGCGCCTCTACGTTGTGGTACAAGTAAGCGAGTTCCTGAATTTTCAAACTTATTTCCCTTCTTAGCATATGTTTGTTCGAGGACGAACAAAGCTAAGTCTGGNTTCCCTTCTTAGCATATGTTTGTTCGAGGACGAACAAAGCTAAGTCTGGAGGATTTGATAGTGATGATATTTTACCATTTTTCGATATGATTTTTCGGTGCTTTTAATAAAGAAACTATTTGATTTGAAGCATAAAATACTGGATTTCACATTTTCTGTTTGCAAAGTGTTTTTGTGGAAACAATGCATTTTAGGTCATAAATGAGCATTTTCTACCAAGTCCAACAAGTCAACATCAGAAGTCCAGGCCCGAATGAAGGAGATGTTTATTTTGGATTGAAGTAAGGAGTTAGGACAATCAATCCACGTGAGTTAGCTTTCACATGGGCTTGAAATCGAGTCATTAGCCCTCGTGAGTAAGAAGTTAAGCTCAATTCACTGAAGGTGTATCCAGAAGCCCACAAGATATGAAGGCCCAGTCGACCGGACCAGAGGCCCACCGATCGATCAAGGCCCACTATGTCAGAGAAGGTTCGAGAATAAATTCATATATACATCGTTGCATTCGGAGAGATATTTGATTACGTTGGAGATAAACTTAGAAGATACTGAATCTTCAGAAACGCGTTTAAATATGTCAATCGATCAGTGAAGATAGCTACGACCGATCGATCAGGAGAAGATAAACAAAAATATTTGGATTCTCATCCAAATCCTCTTCCTGATTTATCTTGGCTAACATCTTGACCCTCTCCACTATAAATACAGAAGACTGAAGCCCGAGAGAAACATCTGAAAACTCTCTAAAGCTTTCAGGTATTCAGGCTAATAGTTTACCAGTTTCTTTCAGTTTCTTTACTTTTTGCTTTGATCATTGCTTCAAGGACGAAGTTTGTAATATATGTACTCCAAAGAAGCTATTCTGAACCCTCTTTTAATACAAGCAATTATCATTGTCAACATGTCTATTTTTACTATGTCTGAGTAGTCTCTTAGTTAGGAATATAGTTTTGCTAGGAGGAATCATGGTTTGGTAGATAGGCAATGATTATGTAATGAATAGTTTATAGTCTTACTTTCATATCATATCTTAATACAAATCTTAGGATAAATCTACTACTAATACACCACTTAGAGTAAGAGATCTAGAACTTGATAGTGAAAGTTTTACTATTTATAGTTTAGTAGGATTTGATTTCTTGAACTTAATGCCTAGATTGATTGGTTGATCAGCCCACCAGTTCTCTTTCTGAAAAGATATATGTTAGAGTTAACTCGGATACCAATTGAACTAGACTGGCTAAGCCTGACCATAAGGATAGTCAGTTATTAGTGATTTTAACTATATATCGTATACTAGGATTTACATGGTTACTGCCCTGAATAATTCAAACCGTGATCCTCTAATGCATTGCCTGACTTCATAACGCCTTTTATTATTTGAACTTTCTCACATTTCATTTTGTTTTAGTATTTTCAGGTACTGGCCGATCGACCGCATAATCTGCCATGGACCGAAATGTGTCTCAACCGATCGATCAGTTCATACGACTGATCGATCGTAACCAAAAACCACTTCGTTATGCTTCTTAGCTCGGGTGAACTTGGACGTGTTACTGTGTATACTCTGATCTTTGTGGATACGATCCTTAAGTACTACTGCGATACCTGTGCGCTTGCAGAAAATATTTTGGACGAAAACTAATCTCCATTAACTAGCTTTCCATATTTTTCATAAAAGTCAAGGAAAGGACAAAGTTGAGGAATGTGATGTTTCTTGCGAAATCAGAAAATGTAAATTAAGAAACATTTAATATGGTGAAAATTCATGAGGTGGTAATTGTAAACCCGAAAGATTCCAAGCATGAACTGTGATTGGACAATAGAACAATAAATGACATATTGTTTCTTGATCCATGCCGCAAGCTGGATATAATAGGTCCACCTCCATTCCTCTAGAAATGAACCAATCTCTCACCGTTAATGCCCCTGACAGACACTTTCACAAGAAGTGTTTAATTTTAGATGAGGCCTTAACCCTCTAAATCTTACGCCACAACGCTTTCTCAAGTGGTGGCAACGGGGGATCCACTGCCGGATTTTTTCGAGAAATGAGTAATTTATACCTACTCTTAACCGTGTAACTAAACCCCCACACATAACTATCAAGCAAATCCATTGGTGGTTTAATTTGCTGAATTAAAGCCACATCCCTATTAGAGAACAGTTCATGCAACAATTCTAGATTCCATGACGATGAGCCAGGATTCAAGAGGTTTGAAAGTGTTAGTTGGGGGTCAAAGAACGATGTTTAGGCACCGGGATTCGAGGCGTGTTCTCAAACAACCAGTAAACTATATGGTATTTTTCCCATCACCAATTGATCGTACTAAACCTTTTTGAAGTAATTCACGGCCAAAAAGCATGCTTCTCAATTCATAAGAAGGCCTTGGTCCCTCACCACAAGCAAGGAAATTCCATCCGGGAAATACAAGCTTTTTAATAGTCTCGATAACAAATTATTTGTTTGATCAAGCATCCTCCATGCTTACTAGCAAAAAATCTTGGTTGAATTAATTGATGTCATTAATTGGCCACGTCTCAGAGGCCACGACCCGTGATCGTGCCAGCCCGGCTCGATTCGGCGGTGGCGCGTGTTGTTTGAACCATCCTCTTCTATGCACACCATAAGTGGTAATATTTTGAACATAAACATGGACTCCCTTATATGATACAAGAGAGTCTCCTTCCCAAACTTCCTAAGTTTTGTTATGAAGAATTTTGTTGGTTCAAGTTTCCACGTTATTGAATGATAATGGCTAAAGGAAGATGGTGTAGCTTTCACAGTTTATAGTCGTTAGAATGATTTTCTGATCAATGATGGTCATTCAAGGTATTGAAGTTTGGAATTGACAAAGTTATAGCGAGTTCATTCGAAGGTTCGAAAAATGCAATTTACAAAGAAGTTTCCAAAGTTGAATCAAGACTATGAATGCATCAAGGTGATCATTGAGAGTTGAGTTGAAGCACAATAATGTGCATGAAACTGGTTACAACTGAAAAGGAAATTAAGTCTCAAGGTGAGTAAGCATACTCCTAAACAAGACTGAAATCCAGATTTTAGAAGTAGGGTACTCTTTCCGGATAAGTGCAGGTTGTTTTCGGATTGATCATTATGTTCACAGGTGGAGATTTGTGAAGATGGGAACTTGTAGAGCAAGTTTCCAACCCAAATAAAGGATAAAGGCTAAAGAGTTAAAGAAATCTAACTTGGATTAATTCAAGCTTTGCTTTTGGGACCACAAGAAGCTACATATGAAATGGTGTTTGTTTTGGTACAAGAAAAGTACAGCCAAGGGATTGTTTTGACAATTCACAAATGTCATAAAGGAGGCTCCTTTAGATTTTTGTTTTGCCAAATATAAAGGCTTTGTAAAGCCTTGGTGAGAGAGCTGTTTGAATAGAGCCACTTAGAAGAGCCACACAGAGAACCTACAAAGACATGTAGAAGAAAGGGTAGAGAAATCCATTGTAGAAACCCATAAGCGTTAGGTGGGTTTCTCAGGTAGTACATGAAGTGATACATAGTGAGTTCTTGAAAGTGAATCACATGTATCTTTGTAATTTTGTGTTCTTCTTCATAGTGGATGGTTGAGAGACCTTTTTTCCCCTCACAGAGAGTAGCTTGTCCATTTGTAAAGTGTGAACACTAGGTCAACAAATATTTTGTGTGCTCCTCTCTTTCTCTCTTGATGTGTTATTTTGTACTAATCTCTGTAATTCCTCATACTAAATTACATCTTGGTTTGTGACGGGTTCAACCTCTTAAAGCCACAATCTTTGAATGAATCAAGACTATAAATGCATCAAGGTGATCATTGAGAGTTGAGTTGAAGGCTTGAAGCACAATCATGTGCATGAAGCTGGTTACAACTCAAAAGTACATTAAATGTCAAGGTTGAGTAAGCAACTCCTGAACCAAGATTGAAATCCAGATTTTTTAAGTAGGTACTCTCTCCGGATAAGTGTAGGTTGTTTTTGGATTGATCATCATGTTCTTAGGTGGAGATATGTGAAGATGAGAACTTGTTGACCAAGTTTGCAACCCAAATAAAGGATAAAGGCTAACTAGAGTTAAGGAAATTTAACTTTAATCAAGCTTTGTTTTGGTACAAGAAAAGTACAGCCAAGGGCTTGTTTTGACAATTCACAAATGTCACAAAGGAGACTCCTTTAGATTTTGGTTGTTGCCAATATAAAGGCTGTATAAAGCATTGGAGAAAGAGCTGTTTGAATAGAGCCACTTAGAAGAGCCACACAGAGAACCCACAAAGAAATATAGAAGATGAGTAGAGAAATCCATTGTAGAAATCCATAAACGTTAGGTGGGTTTCTGGGGTAGTTGAATCACCTGTATCTTTATAATTCTGTGTTCTTCATAGTGAATGGTCGAGGGACCTTCTTCCCCACTTTGGAAAATGTGAAACTCTAGGTCAACAAATCTTGTGCGTGCTCCTCTTGTTCGCTCTTGCTATATTTTCTGTACTAGTCATTGCAATACCTCAGACTACTTTACACCACGATTTGTGACAGATTCAACCTCTTAAAACCACAATTTTTGAGCCTCTGAATCCTTAACACATCCCATTTCTATTCCCAGATCTTAATGAAGGTAAAAACTTTTGTTCCATTTCTACAGGGGACGAGAGGGATTAAAGATCGGAAGCGTGTTCACCCCAGTTTCAGATACCAAATTGTGCACAATAGCATCCAACAAAAATAGTAGAATAATGTTCTCCACCATTGTTCATTTACCAACATAAAACAATGTCCAAAAAATAAATAAAATAGAACTTCCACAATTCAAAAATGAGGTTTTAAGTACAAAGCCCTTTTTCTTTGTATACATCAAAACCAGCTGCTCCTTTTTCTTTTTTCACCCCTCTTCCTTTGTCCAGTGCTTTGCCAAACCCAAAACTTCACGCAAAAAGCAAAAACAGGAAGCCATAAATTAATATCCAAACCTATTTGGCATCTTTATTATTCTCGTCATCAACCTCCTCCTCCTCCTCTGCCTTGGGAGTGGACTCAGAAGCCTCGTCAAGAGACAAATTGGAGATTTCACCAGTAACGGAGTTTGCATCGCCTTCATCAGTAGCTTCTTCAGAGACAGTAGACTCTGTGTCTGACTGTTGCTGGAGGCTCCAGTACATGATGCTGGCCGTCAAAATTAGCATCATCTTCTGGTTCACCTGTTTACACAAGTAAAAAATTGAGTCCCGAAAGCATGCAAAACCTGTTTCCATATAATCTCTCTCTCTCTCTATCTCTCTCTATACCTCTATAATATCCTCAGGCAACAAGAATATGGAGCATCCGAGTTTCCGTGCAACACTGATGATGTATGTGGCATTCAACTTCTTTTCCTCCTCTGTTACAGTGCCAATTACAACCAAACAGACCTCACCCTTTAAAAAAGGTACTGACAACTAAAAGAAGGCTTTACAGTGTAGCATAAGAAGCACCCAGCAATAATAGGGAAGAAACCCGCAATGAAATATAGTTTACCTGTTTCTCCATTGGTAACCAGGCTCCAGTTGACGACTCTTGGCTCTACCGCACTCAGAAGTTCCAGAAAGAACATTCCACTTGACAGATTCTTGTCCTGACACCAGAGAAAGCAAACCATCAACTGTTATGTTTCTGAAGATGGGGTCTCCATGAATCAAATCCACACTTGGTTGGCACTTACCCTGAAGCTCTCAGCTTGACAAGTTCGCCCTGATATCTTCACTTTCCTATTCGCCCAGTTAAGAATGTCTGCATCTGTAATTTCTTTACCTTGCGAGTGAGATCTCAAGTTCTTCAGAAGTTGAAGCATTGTATATCTCATTAGTTGCCACAAAAAAGCTGCAGAACCATTGATGGTACAAAAAATTACATATTATTCTACCAATAAGAATCAACTTACAATAGCAGATACAACTTTATGGAAGAGATGAAACAGAAAAACTATACTAACGGTCATTGACGTGTGAGAGATCTCGTGATATATGGAAGTGCATTATATTATTTGGGTGCTTTTAGGGAGGACTCACCGAGAAGGAGTTTCTTATTTCCTTGAACAATGTCATTACCAGCTACATTGACAAGGGAGAAGCGCAATTCTTTCCCAATCTTTATAACTTCATTGCAGTTCTCAACCTTTTTAAACGGCATTTTTATAGGAGGTTTATTTGCGTGTTTCCAGTTGACTGAGCCAGGTGAAACTTTATCGAGAACTTCAAGAAGAACCCACCTGAATGAAATGAGGTTTAGATACAAGCAGACAAAAATAAAAGGTACTCAACCAGACGTAGCTCACCCATTCCTAAGATCCTCAAAAACATTATTCACATAAGTGGCAGTGCCAAGACTGTTAATCCAGAGGCGAAAACATCTTTCTTCTCGTGATGTTTCCACATCATCTGTCATCATCTCCGCAAATGACGTCTTTGAAGTGTCAACAGTCAGTCCATTCCTGCAATAAAGAAAACAGAACTAGTAAAGTAGCAAAACCAAAATTATTATCAGTTTTCTGACTCATTTGGAAACCCTGTTGAAACACTAACAGAGGCATAACAAAATGCAAAGAATACCACATTGATTACCCAATTAGGATTGAAATTTTGAGATAACTACGAATCCCAATACTACTAAAAAAATGCACTCAAACTGGTCAAAGCAACCCATCTAGTTTGCTACTGACCTGTTGTGAAATATTTGTGCAACAAATGCAAGGTTAAGATTTGTTGAACCGTCCACTATATCATTAGGAGAAAGGTATCTTTTACAATTCAACTTCTCAGCTTGCTCAAGGACCTTTTTTGCTCTTTCTGTGGGGTCGTTGGTCTCTAATGCAACATGTGTACTATGTTCTGGAGCAAGAGCATTAAGCAGATATGCATATGCCTCACCATCCTAAAAACAGAAAAGAAAGCTGAGGTGATGATCAACAAGAAAGTGGATACCATTAAACTAAACAAATCATAGACAAGTATATCTCAAAATGGAAAAACAAAAAAAATAAAAAGCATTGCAGTCAAGACTGTTATATAGTCATAACTTATGAGCAACAATGTATCTAGTAAAAGAGAAAATATGTTATTGAGGACAAAGGGTATCAGGGTCAAGTTACCTTTACATCAGAAGAAAAATTCGTAACCTGCTTCTCATAACCAGCTTTCTTCAGATGAAAATTCATCCATTTTAGCAGAACTTTTTCAGGAGCCAATCCCATGAGCTCCTCTGCATCCTGTAACATCATGGAGAATATATGTAGCTTCAGTGTTATGACAATAAATCTTCACAGAAAGCGTTAAAAACACTTAAAATATATTTACCAGAGTGTCATCCACCAATTCGAAAAGCGAAGGAGTTTTCTTAAAGTTGAGATCAGCCAGCAATTGGATCTGATATTTTACCCCGAGAACAGTAAAAGTTTCAGCAGTTGGTAAGTTTACAAGTCAACTTTAAACAAAATGTAACCATCATATGATTCTGGAAAAGTAATGTGACACCTAGACATTAAAAGGCTTAAGGTGAGTACCTTAATAATCTGAGATATCAACCCCAGTACGAGATATGGCTGCCCCAAGGAAAGAAAAACGAAAAGGAAAAAGAAAAATTATAATTGGAAGATCAAGCAAACAAAGGAGCAAAAAGAAATCACCCTTTTTTCTGAGGTAATCACTCACTCTTCCTTCAGCTATGTCCTGTGTTCCAATGTTAACAACTGTGCAGCCAATAGCTTTGGCAGAATTGAGACCTAGAGTGAGGTTCTCATTCCTCTCCCATGGATTAAGCGTTTTCTTTGTGTTGATAGCACGTTCATCAATGGTCCCAGGAACAGCAACATTAATAAGCTTGCTGCAAGAAGCAACAATAATGAGCAGTAAAAATAGAATGTTTGAGAAATACTAGTGAGCAAAACAGATACATACCACAAGAGAACACCATCTTTAACAAGATCAAAGAAAGCATTTGTAGCAGGGTCAATAGGAAGGTAGGTCTTCAAGAAAGGATCATCTCTCAAGTAATTATTGATATGGGAAACATAGGAAGCCTTCTCGGATTCGTTGATGGCATGGTGAACGGTTGTAGTGGTATGTTTGAGGAATGAAGAAGAGCCTTTTGATCCTCCTGATTTTTCGACTCCTCGGGTTTGCACACTCAAAAAGGCCTATAAAAAATGAATCCATACATAAAACTGGTACAAGACATCATAATCTAAGACTTTGAAAACTCACCCGGAGAAAGGTCTCGAAATCAACTTCTTCATCGGCATTGGAATAAGACTTGTCCAATACAGATTTGATCTCATCCTCATCAAAGGTGCCACTGAAAGCTTTCAACTTTGCGAAAGCAGCCGGTAGATCTCCGATAGTGAAACGTTCGGATTGGGTTTTATTTGAAACAAACTAGAATGCACGAAAATGAAGAAATTAAGTAAATACCCACAAAGAAAAGGTGAAGGATGCGATCAAGATATACCTTGGATTTAAGGGTACGCAATTCCACTTGTGTAAATTGGCTTTGCAGCCATGGATCAGAGACAAGAACACCAACGTAACTAGACATTTTCTAATCGCGGAGCAGATACAGCCAAAACAAATCCCTGCAATAACATCACAAAACATATCCTTAATCCAACAGTACGAACAAAACAAGGGCATCGATCGGATGTAATGAAAAGAACGACGATCGAACCTGCGACGACACCTTTACATGTAAATCGTATTCATTTGATTGTTTCAGCTTCAAGCGATCCAACGATGAATGAAGATTGAGAGCACGACCTGCGCCAAAGAATGACACCCGGAAGCTTTTTATTTTTTATTTTTTATTTTTTTCTTCTTCTGTTTTTTCTCTGCGAAGTTTACTCTCTCTTTTTTTTCCTCTTTCAACATAATTTTATATGTTACAAAATAAGGTTTACAAAGTTTTACATAGTCCATATAATTACACAAGGAATAGATTCTCTTCTACCTCTTCTTGCTATATATCATCTCACAAGGCATTGAATTCTCTTGGGATTCTCATAATGTATAAGAGGTTTCCCATCTCTTGTCTAATACAGTACATGCCTTCTGTTCTTTTGAAATCCATGACCCCTCTACAACGTACATATAACTCTCAGTGGACTTTTATATTTGGGTAGGTTATGAAATGCTACTTCTTATATATTCTGTCCCCTTCAACCCCTAACTGCCCTTGCCTTTCCATAACCTATATATTATTAGCTTCTATGCATATCAGTGAAGTCAATGCTTTGTTTATGACTTTTGGAATCAACACTCGCTTGTTATTGAAAATAAAAATCATTCTTCATTTTCCAGAGTTTTCAGCGTAAGAAAGGATATAAGCTTCCCTCTTTTCTAGTAACTCTTTTAATATCCAGGAAAATGCTTACATATTGGTAAGTTGTGTTGGACTGAATAGCATTACCTTGAGGTTTAATAATAGGTTAAGTTGTGTTGGACGGGATATCATTACCTTGAGGTTTAATAATAGATGCAAGATTAATAACCTCCTTTGCGATCTGACTTTGGAATAAGAGGTGATTGACACTCTTCTCTTGATGACCGCATAGTCGGCAAAAAACATCCGCTCTAAGCTTTCCCCTCTTCAGGTTTTTTTCCAGTGGACTAGCGTCATGTATGGTTTTCCATAAAAAATGTTTAATTTTTGGTGGTACATTCATTTTCCATATTTTTTGAAAAATTTATCCTTTTTATTTTGTTTTATTATGGAAGTTGAATGATTAATACTTGATAACTTACGTAGCAGATGATAGCCAGATTTTACTCAGTTTAAATCCTTGGTTAGTCCCCATATAGCTTCATCTCAATTGCCTGTAAGAGAAGGCCTCATTAGCTTAATAAGTTTCTAATCTTCTCGATCAAAATGTATGCTCAAATAATACCCATTCCATATGTCAGTTCCTGCTATTAACAAGTCTTAGGGGTGAGAGATTGTTGATTACCCTTGTCCATTCCATCTAGCTGGTCTTGGTGGGGAAACGTATTCAATTATTTTTCCATACGTTTATTTGCTTAGCATCTCCCACTAGCCATATTATACTTTTAAATATTAGAGCATTACCCTGCAATAAGCTTCTCCACGGATAACTAGCTTGTCTTTTGCTAGTGGCTTCAAGTAGTTATGTTTTTGGAAAATATATGGTGGAATTCCAGTCAAAACCGTTCGTAGTATTCATTGGAATGCATGAGACAAATTATGTCTATAAAAAAACAAAGTCGAACTTGATTTCCGCTCTTTGGAATACTTCAGTCTCGTCTTATTGGTAAAAAAATTATGGCGTCTTCACCAAATTACAGGGTCTTTGGTGGCACGAGTTCTGAAATTACAATATTTCCGAAATACGAGCCCCCTAGATACACGCACCAAAAGGTTACTCTCCTTCGTACGGATGGAGTAGTCTTCTCTCAGCATATGATATTTTACTCCAAGTTGATAAGATATCGCATGGGTGACAGGCGTTCAATTTCGGTTTGGGTTGATCCATGGAATCCGAATGATGTCAGCGCATGGCTCGTGGCTCATATGGGAATTTTTATCCGGATCCGACGGTTCCTCAGTTACGAACTCATGATGACATGGACTGGAACATCCCAATGTTACATCAGTTGATGGTATCTACTAATGTCCATATAATACGAGGCATCTTCACCCACAAACCCGAGAGTTTGAGACTCTACTATTGGCAATGCAAACCATTATGAAATATATTTGCATGTTTCAGTTTTCAGACAGACTTTTTCAATTCACTAGGCATCATCCAAACGCCACTAGATTGGCCAGCCTTTGATATACTACTGGACACTTTAAGTGAGTTTAAAGGACGATTCCCTTCTTTCTCTGACATACATTCGACGGGCGGCAAACATGAATGCGGACTATCTAGCTCGTCCGACATGCAATATATCGTTTGAATTTAATTATGTAAACAGTTGTCCACCTTTGTGGGCACTCAATTTTATGGGTTATTGTGACTGATTAATGTGCGATTGATAAAAAAGTATTTAAATTAATCCTTTATATATATATTTGCCATTACATTTTATTGAAAAGTTCTTAGGTGTCACACTCCCATCAAAAGTTAGTGTTAATGTATGCCGATGTCAATTCTTCTCTTTCTTCTCTCAGACGTACATTCGACGGGCGGCAAACATGAATGGGGACGATCTAGATCGTCCGACACGCAATATATCGTTTGAATTTAATTATGTAAATAGTTGTCCACCTTTGTGGGCACTCAATTTTATGGGTTATTATGACTGATTAATGTGCGATTGATAAATTTTTTTTTTAATTAATCCCTTATATATATTTGCCATGACATCTTATTGAAAAGTTCCTAGGTGTCACACTCCCATCAAAAGTTAGTGTTAATGTATGCCAATGTCAATTCTTCCAACGCTGATGTCAGATCTTAGTTGGCATTAGAGAAAGGAAATAAGAAAAAAATAAAACACGCAGAAGATGATTTTTAGGAGATATATCAAATTTCTGGTGAGTCCCAACTCTTTAAATCTTAAAATCACTAGCTCGGAGAATATATATAAGGGATTAATTAAAAAAAATTTTATCTATGAAATTCAAGTAGATCTCTCTTTTCAATTTCTCAAATAGGTACTTTTTGAATTATGGGTATCGCCGCCGCCATAAGGGGAGATTCTCGGTATATAAATGGTTGTTCAATTTGATACACAAAGTAAGGAATTGGACGTTTTTTGAATGGATGAACTGAATGAATATAATGGCTGACGAAGAGGAGAAATAAATTTGTCTGTTCATTATTTGTTACAAGCAGCAGCCATCTCGTGAATATTCGAGATCAACAGGAAATAACGATACAAATCGAAGACTAACAAAATCGAGAATCAAGGAAGTAAATCTTAGAATTGGGTGGGAGTAAAAAACAGCATACCGGCGAATCGAATGACCAAAAACTCAAACAATTTCAGTTCTTCTTTGCAGTAGGTTTCTTTTCGATGGACGTAAACTATTTGCTGATCCAAATGGTGTATTTAATTTGTTGATGATGTATCAGTTATTACTAGACCTTCTACAAGAAAGACCGAGAGACTGAATATAAAAATTGGAAGACTGAAGGATTTAAGAAAATTAGATAAAACACGTTTTATTCTTTCGTTAAGCCACATGTAATTCAGTTTGATATTTCAGGTGATATTTATACATACATGTTCTTATACATGACTAAACTATATATATTGACTGCTAACTAAGTATTTATTTGAGTCTAAAGTGTAGGAGATTTTCCATGTTCCAATGGTCCATTACCCAACTTTTTAAACAAAGTTTTAATTATTTATATTATTTTTACTATTAAATTTCAGTAATTCTCCGTTGTTACATGATTTATAACTTTGAATTCATATAAAATATAATACATACATAAAAAGTAATAATTTTGATAAATATTGCTTAATTGGTTTAGAATTCACGAATCCTATGACTTGTTTCTATCCTGCTTTGTTTTAATTTATTATCCTTGTTTCGGGTAACTTGCTATGTAAGGCCCTTGCTTTGTACGTGATTTTGGATTGCTTGCGATCTCATTAATAATAGTTTTTCGTACAATGTTTTTTTAAGAAATTGGTTCAGAATTATATATGTGTGTGTATTCGAGCTATCCATGATCTACTGATATATGACCCATTTCTCCATATTAAACACCAGCTTTTGCCTCTGCTTGAGTCATGAGCAAAGCGACAGGGGAAAAATAAGAAGAAAGAAAATCTCCACGTTCCGATGGTCCATTGTCCAACTCTTAAAACAAAATTTAGATTATTTATATATATATATATATATATATATATATATATTTTTTTTTGCTTATAAATTTCAGCACATCTCTATTGTTACAGTATATATAATTTTGACTTTATATAAAATATAATACATACATAATAAATAACAATAAGAAAGTTCGGTAATGGACCATTGGAACGTGGAAAATAATTACTGCGTAATTAAATCATAATTAGGATATAAATATTAATGGGTCGATGAACATTATTTATTTGAATTGTCTAAATTTTGAAATATTGGATGATAACCCACATGGTTAATAAAACTAGAAAAATAATTTAACAAATTTAAATCTGTGCGTAGCACGGGTACCCACCTAATAAATATAATTTTTACAAGGTGCGGACAAAATTTTAGAACTGGGAATACTTTTTTTTTGTCTTATTTTGCTCTCAATAGTTTTGGAAGATAAAATGATAACATAAGTTCCAAATTCAATGGGCTAAGTAGATCTAAGGCCAAATTGTAATTTGTGTAGAGTGTTCACTTGAAATTTCTTTAATAATTGGCTCCAAATGCTTGTTATCTTCATAATTTAACACTTAAAAGTATTTTTTTTATCCACTTAAACCCTAAATGTTAATCTGAATCCGTGCACATCTTCCAAAACATTACACGAACTGGAAAAGGAGAAAATCAATTAGTGACAAAACCAAATCAGGTTTGAATACGTAAAGAGTTTGTGCTAACTGGAACTCTTTTGTATGTCTTGTGATACATTGATAGTAATAATATTGATTTAATAATCATGTTTATTTTATTTTTGATAATAAATTGATAGTAATAATATTGATTTAATTTTTCTTTAAAATAAAAATTAATGACATGAAATTTAATTATTTCCTACAAGATGAAACAAATCTAATTCTTTTTAGAGTAAAATACACATGTTAATTCTTGGAGTAATTAGAGTAAAATCCACGGACATACATAAGTCAGTTATAAACCAGATATTATAACATTATAGATGTCAATCATAGTTTAAACATGTATGAATTGCATGGTGTGAGAATGAGATACATAAGTGGAATTATCAGCAAGATGAAACTAATCCAATTCTTCTTAGAGTAAAATCCATACACGTTCTTGGAGTATTTAGAGTAAAATTCGCAAGCATACATAAGTGAATTACTTAGTAAAAGTCATTATTTAATTCTAACTATTTTTCTCTTTTAAATAACTTTGGTAAATTACATATAAACCGAATATGATTGTATAGATGTCAATCATAGTTTACACACATATGAATTGCGTGCTGTGAGAATGAAATACATAAGTGGAATTATCAACAAGATGAAACAAATCCAATTCTTCTTAGAGTAAAATCTACACATGTTCGATTTTATAGATGTCAATCATAGTTTAAACACATATGAATTGCATGATGTGAGAATGAAATACATAAGTGGAATTATCAACAGGATGAAACAAATCCAATTCTTCTTAGAGTAAAATCTACACATGTTATTGGGTTTAATAGAGTAAAATACACGGGCATGCATAAACCATTACTTAATTAGTGAAGTCATTATTTAATTCTAACGATTTTCTTCTTTTTAATAACTTAGGTAACCAAACACACGGGCCATTGATCCCTCTGATACACGTGTTGATTCCCGGACGGGGAGTACATGAATAACGTAAACATCTCAAGTTTAACAAAGCATACTTTGAAATTACAAGTTGGTGCTCTTATCATGTGTATGCGAAAATTGGAGGAGCCGGCTATGTAGTTCGGTCAAACACAAACCTATAAGATTATGTTTCTAATTTCTTACAATTATTTACTGTAATTAATCATTGTAAGAAATATAACATAAAAAGTAAAAACATAGCCCGCAGGCAAGTAACCTAATAACATGTATTTAGCAAAGATATTAATAATAATTTATATGTAACTTTTAAAATGTAATTTGTTTATGTGCGAAAATTTATTATTAAAATTTTTAAATTAAAATATAATTACTTTTGTATTAATTGTAATTTTAAAATTAAAATAATGATTAATTTTTAGTATACTAAAAGTTACTTTTGAAAAAGAAAAAGTCACTGCAGCACTACAAGGTCTAATGAAGTCACAACTAATTACAATAAGTGTGTGTTGTTTCAGTTTTCACTAGCAAACAAGGCGGAAAGATGGCTGAAATCTCTTCCACCAGTATCTGATAGGGGTGATATATTACCGCTTTTTAATATAGATTTTCGGTGCTTTTCTTAGAGAAACCATTTGATTTGAAACACAAACTATCAAACTTCAAGTTTCTCTGTTTCCCCAAGTGTTTTTTGTGGAAATAAGGTTTTTTAGGTCATAAATAGGCATTTTCTACCAAGTCCAGCAATCCAACATCAGAAGTCCAGACCCGGATGAAGAAGATGATTTATTTGGATTAAAGTGAGGAGTATAGACAAGCAAGCCACGTGAGTCAGCTGTCACATGGGCTTAGAATCAAGTCGTTGACCCTCACAAATAATAAGTTAAGCTGAAATAATTGAAGATGTATCAAGAAGCCCATTAAAGATGAAGGCCCAATCGATCGACCACTGGGGCCCTTTGATCGACCAAGCCCAATAAATCACAAGAAGTTTCGAGAAAAATATCATATAAGGACCGTTGCATTTGTGGATATATCAGAAGTTGTTGCAGATAATCATAGAAGATACATAAGATTCAGAATACACGTTTCAAGATATAATCGATCGATTAATAATATATTAATCGATCGATTGGAGAGTGATAAACACAAATATTTGGATCTCTATCCAAATCTTTTTCCTGATTTGTCTCACTCTTTGACGACTCAGAGAGAAACAACACAAAATTCACAAAGCTTCCAGGCATCCAAGCTAAATCGTTTTCAATTTTCTTTTCACTTGTTTCTCTTTCTTTTATTCTACTTTGGTTGTTGCTGTCAAGGGAGAAGATTGTAATCTCTGCACTTCAGAGAAGCCCTTTCTGAACCCTTTACTCGATTTATATGATTGCAATTACCTTTCTTATTATGTATTTCATCAACATGCTAGAGTAGTCTCATAGTTAGGAATAAGGTTTTGCTAGGAGAAATTATGGTTAGGTAAATAGGCAATAAGGCTGTGTAATGACTGATTAAGGCCTTACTTTCATATCAAAGTTTATTAAATCATAGGATAAACGTGCTACTAATACACCACTTGGAGATCCAAAACTTAATAGTGAAAGCTTTATTATTTAATAGTTTAGTAAAATTTGATTTCTTGAACTTAATGATTAGATTGGTTGATTGATCAGGCCAAAGCTTCTCGTTCTGAAGGATATAGGTTAGAGTTAACTAGGATGTCAATCGAACTGCCTGACCACAAGGATAGTCGGTTAATAGTGATTTCAACTATATAGCCTTAACTAGAATATTTACACATGTCACTACCCTGAATAATTCAAACCGTGATTCTTTGATGCATTACCTGATTTCGTAATGCATTTTATTATTGATAAATCTCACATTTTATTTTGTTTTAGCCTTTGCAGGCATCAATCATCGAACGCATTCTCTGCAATCGATTGAAAAACGCATCCATCGATTGATCTAAACACCTCATGTTGTTGCTTAGCTCGAGTGAACATGGACGTGATATTGCGTACACTCTGCTCCCTGTTTATTCGACCCTAAAGTACTACTGCGAGACATGTGTGCTTGCCGGAATTTTGGGTGAAATCTAAATCCTCATTAGTATCGCTTCACACTCGGGATCAAAATTCGAGCAACATTCTTGGACCACTTCTTCACACAGTCCATAACAACAACTTTGAGGAGTAAGATCACAAACTTTCTGCAAACCTCAGGTGAATCCTTCTATAAAACCTAGGAAAGATTCAAAGAGTATCGCAGAAAGTGTCCTCACCATGGATTCACTAATAGATAACTACTTAACATTTTCTACGATGGAGTAGAGACTGCTCTTAATGTTGCAAGCAATGCTGATTTCATGACTCATGAGTCTCTACATGTGTTCTTCAATAAACTTCAGGAAGAAACTCCATGAAAATCAACGTCATTCCGGAGCTCCAAAGATATCTAATGATTCCTAACTAAGAAACACCATAAAGAATCAACTTGTTGTTCTTCAAGTCCAATTGGGTTGGTTTTTTCCTCTAGAATTATTCTTCCTTAGCTAAAAAGATGTGATCTAACTCAATCCCTCAATCCGCGAAAAAGTTTGCTGCAAAAGCCTAATTGAAGACTCCATCAATGATTAACAAAGACGTTACTTCCGACAGAAAGAAAAACTGAGCAAATTAATAAAGAGCAGATCATTCGAAACACAGGGAAAGAAGACAAGCAAATACAAAACAAAAAACAGATCCGAATTAGATCGGATTAAAGATCTTTAAATGGAAACAAAATCCAAATCAGTTTAGAAATAATTTTCTTGAATTGAAGTAAATCTGAATCAGAACATAAATATTTACAAACAAACAGAGATGAGAGAAGAGAGAGCGTCTCTTTTGTTTTTCATATATATATATATATATATATATATATATATATATATATATATGAATTAAATGCTAGTCAGTTTGAAGAACACTATTACCCCTTGTTCTAAAAATCATCCGCCTAGACGATTAATCCCCCGCATAATCGCTAGGCCTTGCTCCACCGAGTCGATTAAGTATAATCAGTTCTATTAATCGGTGTTCGATTAATCTTCCGTCTATATCAAGTAATTACTATAATCGTCGATTTATTTTATTTTGTTAAAAATAGGAGAAGGGTGTTTTCTCAAAATGTCCTGATTTTAGACTTAAAATAATTTCAGGTTTATTAATTTGCTAAAAAGAAATACAAATTGTGATAAAAAAAAACAAGGGTGATTTAGTAGAATGAGGTTAATTTGTTGTAAGTTGACTAAAATGGTGCCAAAAGCCATTATTTTTAAGTGCCACATTATCCAACAAATCTGTTACACGAACGATAAATTTATTTGAACATTGATTGATTAATTTAGAAATTTGATCGTCCGAAAATAATAAGTCTATCATGGTCTTGAGGAGAGATTTTTATTCGAGCGTTGAGTTGTTTTTCCTGATAGATTTATTTAAGTAAGTATGTGACATGACCCATCATATTGTTTTTGTTCAACAGATGTATGTCTTAAGTTGGTAGAGTTGTTTTCATTGGTAGATTTATTTAAGTTAGTGAGTGACATGACGCAATAGAATTATTTATGGTTGTTAGATCCTAAACTTTAAAACCATATACATAGTTTACACTTAAATAATGGTTTTTTTTTATTTTTTAAATTACCTCCTTAATTCCCATTGTATTTTTGAATAGTAGTATACAAAATTGGTTTTTTAAAATTCTCCTAATTATAATCCAATGTTTTTTTATCGAAATTCTTTTTAAATTATAATTATAATCCGAACTTTTTATTGTTTTGTAATTTTAATTAAACAATTTATTTGTTATTATGAAATAATAATTGGAATTTTTTATAATTATAATTTTTTATTATTGTATACTATAATGTCATTTTTTTGTAAATATGTTGTTCAATGTTGAGTAAATGGTAATCCTAAACAAGTAAATTTGTGCTTCAATTTAGTAGTAAATTCAAATATTAATCCCATTCTCGGTAATTTCTCTAAAAACAATAGTCAACATGTTTAAAATGAATTATTAACCATGAATTAAAGCTTTTGAAGAGACTACTAACAAATGAGATGTAAGTATTTACGTAAATGTTGTGAAAACAAATATTTTGATACCCTGAAATGGAAAATATTATACCTAATTAATTAATATATTTTATAAAACCTTAAAACAAATCCCAATTAATCTATTTAATCTTCGGTTTTTTTATAAATCGCTAAACCCACCTCAACAAATTGATTATTTCTAGCAAAATCTTTGAATAACAAAAGCGAAAAAACCTTTTATCATGTTGAGAGGAATGGCTTGATCGGACGGTCCATATGGATATAGAGACAATCCGAGGTACGCAGTGTTTTGTCTATGGTTTATGGAAAGAGAGACAGACAAAGTTTCAGATATTGGTTAGGTCTGTCAATACGACCAGATAAAGACCTTGTTGTGGTATCGAAATTTACGGAGGAGTATTTCTCCACTTTCCTATGAGTTTGATGTTCTTATCTGAGCTATGGAGTGCATGCTCTCACACCAGAAGTTTGAAGTTATTCTTTCACAGATTCTACGGAACACGTCATTTCCTTCTGTTTGACCGACTTTCAGTACGTATCTCGAGGCTTTTGCAAGTCTATAGGCGAGATTCTCAATTTTCTAATTTATTCTGATCCCACATGATCTGAATATCAAAGTGGACAAATTAGCTTGGAGTGCTAGATGTCATAGTGCAAATTTGATTCAGTTACTCGTTATCCGGTTTGGTTCACTGAATCGATACCAAGAATGCTGATGCGGTTGCTAAAAGAAAAAGAAAAAAAAGAAGAAGGAGGAATGGCATGGTCTGGTAATAAAATCAAAAGGAAGGGCGTTATTATTCCTTTTTGTTGGTCACCAATCACCAGGACTTTATTATTCTATTTGAGAAAATCAAAATATATATCAGAAATAAGGGGAAAGTTGGTTCATCTGATCAATTTGGTGGAAGATTGTTGTGAATTAGTATCAACCTGATCCATCCTTTACTGGTAAGCCTACGTTTTCTGATTAGCTATTCGAGTCCAAAACTAGGGTTTAAAGTATTATGTGCTTGGATCGCTGATCGGTGGTCTGTGTTTGGAGACGAATATAATCTCTTCGAACATAGAACATGACACGCGATTCAAAATCAGAGATGGTTTCTTATTCTGTATCTCGGCCTAGTTTGGATAATTGTGTGTCTCTCTGATATTCTAGTAACATTTGAATCGATGCCGAAGAACAAGGGAAAGGGAGGAAAGAACCGGAAGAGAGGAAAGAACGAAGCTGATGATGAGAAGCGTGAGCTTATTTTCAAAGAAGATGGGCAAGAGTATGCGCAAGTTCTCCGTATGCTGGGCAATGGCCGATGTGAAGCCATGTGCATTGACGGCAACAAACGTCTCTGCCATATTCGTGGTAAGATGCACAAGAAGGTTTGGATTGCAGCCGGTGACATCATACTCGTCGGCCTAAGGGACTACCAAGATGACAAAGCCGACGTCATCCTCAAGTACATGTCTGATGAGGCCAGGCTTCTTAAGGCCTATGGTGAGCTTCCTGACAATACCCGTCTCAATGAAGGCATCGTTGGTGATCTTGATGAAGATGACGATAATGCTGCTGATGATTACATTGAGTTTGAGGACGAGGATATTGATAGGATCTAAAATTGTTTCCTCTAACACCTTGTAATATCATATTTCACACTCCCATGATTTGGTGACAACATTACTGTTTAAATAATGCCAATGGGATTTCTTTTTTAGTTCACCTTGCTTATAATCATTTACAGAAAGTTGTTCAAAACAACATAGTTGATGATATCTCAGCTGCTGCTATTTTGGAGCTTCAGGGTGTGGTCTTGGCCTTCTTTGCTTTCTTTGTCTGTTGGTGCAAATCTATTGACTGAAGCTGCAAAAGAAACCCGTCACACGTAATGAGATGGATAGAAATAGGAATTTCTATGTATTGTCTGGGTTTTCTTTACCTTGTTGTGCCTTCTGTAGTTTGGCACAGATTTGCGCTTTGATATACTCGCTTTAACACTGCTCTTTTCTGTCTGCAAATCTTCAGTTTCCTTTTCTACCGTCTCTGATATGCTTTCAAATTGGAGAGGTATATCGTTGGAAGCACAACTCTCCAACTCACCTTCTATACCACAAGATCTATTCTTCATTACCAATCTTGGATTTTTGGCTGCAACATCTCTGTGAATGTTTATTTTGGGTTCGTTCGAAATGCTGTCTGGTACGCGAGTTGCCATCCAGCGTTCTAGCCAACTCCAACCGATGTTGGATTCAGTTTCACTGCTGCCTTCTGTCTGCTTCTTCTTTGAGCAAATTCTTAGCTTCAAACAGAAATTCCACAGTTCAGGAAAACAAGTTATTTTGTATCTCTTACAATTCAATCAGAGATCAAGTGCTATCATTGTTTCCACCTGCTGGGAAAATGCATAAGCAAGTGCTCTCTCCCGTTTCGTCATTGCTTCGATCCTGTTTTGAATCCTCAGTTTTGATATGGTGCTGCTCACTGTGCTATCATCCCAGTCTTCCTGTTATATATGTGAGCACAGTTATGTATATCTTTAGATTCCCCTTGACTGTTGGATCAGATTTTTGCATACCTTTATATTCGGAACTTGAGTTGTGTTCTTCTGTAGTGTTCTTCGATCTGCAGATACTCGCTTTCGACAGACAACCGATGCTTTCTCAGAATTACCTGTCTGAACTTCTACGGATGTCCCCATGGATGCCTTGCTAGGAGATTCCTCTCCTGAGAAGCTCTCTTCCTTAAAGATCGTTGCTTCTACTTGTTTGCGCCGACGTATTGCCTGAAAACGTCCTACGAATCAATAGAGTGGACATAAAAAGAAGCTGACCAGAATGCAGCGAAAAACTAACAAGATAACTCCTGAAAGCCGACTGAATGATGACTGCAGCGTCTTCTAAGAGGAACAACTTAGAAATTGGAGTAGTCTGATGCTTCTTGGGAATATGTGTCTCTGTTACTTGGCTTTGATCTTCTTGAACATAACTGTTCGGTAAAGGCTGAGTCACTGTTGCCTCTGAGCTCTTAGCAGAAACAGAGTCTTCCTCCTCCAAATGTTTCACAGAAGCTGAACCTTCGGTTGCCAGAACAGATAGACTCAGTTGCTTAGACATTGTAGGAAGAAGAGTGTCTGAATCATGCACAGCGAGAACGGAGTTGAATTCATCTCCGCAAAGGTACGATCTAACAGAGCTCCATCTTTTCTTCTCTCCTAGATTGCTTCTTCCCTTAAATTTTTCAACATTCGAAGTTATAAATATAGTTTCTTTAAAAGAAAAATAGAGGGATGGGTTTGATGGACGTACATTGTCGTAGTCAAATGATTTGTTTCGGAAGAAAATGGCTCTTACTAGTCCTCCTGTAACACCCATCTCTCTGTTTCAGAATCAGAACAGCCGGGAACTGAGAAATGTGAGATTTGATTTTATGTAGAAAACAAAAAGAAAAGGTGCTTTATTTTAGAAAAACAACCACATGACTCACCTACAAAGTTAAAGAAACAGCTCAAGCATAGCGTACACTACAATAGTTATGATTGTGATCGAGAAGGAAAGCATCTAAAGTATATCTGTTTTTCTCTTTATATTGTCAGATTGAGTGACATCGTGAGTTTATGTGGTCTCGACTCTCGACTTTGATCACTTTAGGAAATGTTTGGAGTGCACATGGAGAGCATCGGATTGGTTCTTTTCTTATGCAAACGGCAACTTCACTCATTTTTCACTTTTTATGACTTTTTTTCTCTTTTATAATTGGAAATGGAAGTGTTTATACAATTTCCCATGTCTTCAGATTCATCAACGCAAAGTTTTGTGCCATAGGACTCTCTCTCTTTCTTTTTTTCTTCACTGAAGGATGAATTTTATCTACTTAAGTAAAAGTGGTAAAATACAAATACAAAGGGGAGAAAGACAGGCAAAGAAACAAGAAATGTACCAACCATTGCAAATTAAGAAACAGATGAGGCCAAAAACAAGAGATCAAAGAAGGCAGAATCACTCATCTAAGAGGACCCGATGAAGCCTCTGAAGAGGACCAGAAGCTAGATAAGATCTAAGTCTTAAGTCTTGAGTAACACTCTTTGCAATGAGTGAATCCCCTCTGTTTGTCTCTGATTTAGCTATCTCAACCATCCAATCGAGAAAATACTACACATTTGTCTAACTGCAAAGGTTGAAGGTAGGAAGGAAGGCCATGCTTTTGGCCGAAGTAGAGCTCCAAATATTTGCATCTTCCAAAGATCCTACACTAGTGAAGGATGGATGATCCAGCATATAAAAAACTACACCCTGAACATCTCTATCAATCCAAGAGCCACTACAAAACTGATGTTTCTTTGAACAGGAGATGTACCTATATTACACTTTATTCAAGTAGGTGCTGGAGGCTTCCATCTTGAACGACCACTATAATGTGAATTATCATTATTTCTCTGCCAAGAGTCACTCACTTCTTGTTCTAAAAACCATTGAGTGCTATCATGTTTAATCTTAATTAGGGTTTTTTGTGATAGCGAAGCTTCTACCCCTTCAGTTGTCAACAAGTTCCTACTTTTCCATAGCACCCATAGTATACAAGGAAAGCTTCTAACGAACTCTACTGTAATGTAAGTAGAATTCTTCAAAGAAATAAGGTAATGAAAGTGGGAGTAGAAAGAACCCGAGCCAAATTGATTTTGTGGCCAGGGATTCCAGATTGTGCCCACACCAACCTTGCTATAGAACACTGAAAGAAAACATGATTAACATCCTCATAATCGTGTCCACATGCTTGACACTGAGGATCAACCATTAGTCCTCTAGACCTCAAATTCATCATATATGAAACACTCATGTTAAAGCTTTTCAAAGAAAATTTTTATTTTATTTGAAGTTTGCACTTTCCATACCTCTTTCTTCAAGTTATTCACTGTAGGTCTCATTCTTGCACATTGTATTAAAGTTCCATTCATTTTCATGTTAGCTATTAAAAAGCTTGACTTCACATTGTAATCCTAAGAGCAAGTCCAATCGTAGAGGTTATTATCTATTAATTTTTAATTATTAAATTTACTATCAAAATAAGTTTGAGGTTCTAAATCCTTCCCAACAACTCTTAAATAAGAGAATCTCCCTTACTTTTAATTTTTGAAGTAATAATTTTAATTTATTTTTAATGTCAGAAAGAATAAGAACCCATCCTAAAACTCACCATTGGACATGCTCTAAAAGTATTCAAAAGGGTGAGTATAATTTTGTTAGTTTCTCAACCAGAATAATATTAAAAAATATAAAAAGTAAGAGAGAAGCAAAGAGTCGTCGCATATATTAGAACCCATTGACATCCAACTCAACCCGTGTCATTTTATTATTAGTTTAGCTTTTTCTAACAATTTGTCATATGATATTATATTTAAGTTATATAAGAAAAAGTAATAAAATATAACGATACCTTTTGACAGTATCACATTGAGATGCTCTAAATCCAAAAGTCCTCCTGATCCAAAATCCAAAAGTCCTCCTGATTAGCAACTGGCTAAATCTCCAAAATCAGGTCTATATATCTATGTCATAAAGTAATTTTTCAACTTAGCTAAATTCGATCCACCAAAAGAAGGATCAATAAGACAAGACACTGATGAGGACATCGAACCACCTAGCCAAATCATCCAAACTCCTCAAGTACCAAGCGGACCCATGACCAGGAGCAGGAGTAAAGACATAGAAAAGAAGTTCAATATCTTCTTAGCTCAGCTGGAATATGAAGGACTGATCCCCCTTGATCAGTTTGAAGCCATGCGACCAACTCCATTCGAGAACTCAGAATTGAAGGTTGTCTTCAATCAAGTGTCCACGACGACGCGTGAATTGGGCTTACCAAACTCTCCGAAAAAGCCAAACAGTGGCTGCATGTCCAGTGGATCCTATCATATCCAATAAGGACAAATGGGATCTCTTCATACCCAAACATGAAGTCCACTTAAGTAAGGTTTCCTTAAGCATGTAGCATTTGTAGGAAGGTTGTAAATCAGCTAAATTATCTCTTGCTAATGGAGAATCAAGCTTGAAGGCTAAGAGATAGAATTTACTCTATTTAGACCCCTAGATTAGCTCCTTTTGTTTAAGTGTTATTTTCCCTTGATTTTTGTAGTGTTTTTCCTTTTATTTCTTGCAGGTTTATTGTGTTTTTCCCTTTAATTTATCTTTGAACCTGGCTATATAATGCCTTGAATTGTAGTTCTTTTTTCTCCTTTGATTAATAAAATTACTTGTTTTTTTTGTTTATACCAAGTTTTCTCTCTACTTCTTGTGAGCAAGTCTAAGTCTAGAGTATCATAGAAGTATCAGCAAGATTACACACTTGTTGTGGTTCTTTTCAATCCACATCTACCTCCACCTTATCCCGGATTAACTAGAGAGGTCCTTAGACCAGTTAGTGATCCAACCCTTGTTGTGTCAAAGCCCTTGGAGCTTATATCATTTTTGGTATTAGAGCTTGTATCATTTTTGGTATCAGAGCCTAAAGATCCTTAACCGCCAGGTTGTTTCTATCTTTTATCTTTTTTTTTTTTGCAAATTGTTTTCATTTATTTGATTCACAAAAAGAAAAAAAAATTTGTTCTTATTGACTTTTTCGTAGTTGCAGCTTTATTTTTATTCTTTTTCATATTGTTTTTAAAAAAATCTTTTTATTTCATTTATATTAGTATTGATATTTTTAAAAAAACACAAAACAAAACAATTTTTTCAGTTATTTTTTACATCATTTTAGTTTATTTGTTTCGTGAGTTCTTACCATTGTCTTGTTTGAATTTGTTCATTTCTTTCCTTTAAAAAAAAATCATTTGTGTTTGATTTGAGTATTGATAATTTGCATTCTAGTGATTGATTTTTAATATTTGAAATTATCTTTCATTTGATATATCATTTGTTTGACAATTTACTATAATCTACAAGATCAAATTTCCGATTACTTTGATACCTTAATTTATTTATTTTACAGGAGCATGGTTGAGAATACGAAGGATGATAATTCTCCTATGATGGTGATGCTGAGAGCTATTCAACAACAACTCCAAACCATGGATCAAAGATTAAACCGTGTGGAAGAACCAAATGCTAATGCGAGAGAAAACCACCAAGAAAACAATAGAAGAAGAATGGGTTAAAGAGATCAAAATTTGGAGGAGGAGGAGGAAGAAGAGCTTCCTAGACCAAGACCTATGGAAATGAAGCTTAAGGCTCCTACATTTGCTGGAAGAGTAGATCCCGAAGCATATCTAGAGTGGGAGCAAAGGATGGAACACATCTTCGTGTACTACAACTACAACGAGCAAAGGAGGCTAGCCTTAGTCGTAGCTCAACTCACAGATCATGCTTTATCATGGTGGGATCATGAGGTTTGTGATAGACGAAGAAGTGACACCCCTAAAATCAATATTTGGAGAGAAATGAAGCAGTTGATGAAGAAGAGGTATGTGCCTACATACTATCACCGCGACCTCCAAAAGAAATTTCGGAAACTAGTCCAAGAAAATAGTAGTGTGGAGGAATACTTTGAGGAGTTTGAGCATCTAAGGAATATATTAGAACTTTAAGAAGATGCCGAGACCATCATGGTTTCCTAGATGGGTTAAATGAAAAGGTTAGTCGCAAGGTAGAAAGGCTTCCCTATCATGATTTGAAGGATATTTTACACCATGCCATACAAGCCGAGCAACACATCAAGAAGAAGGTTTCCACTATGAGCAAGTCTAAGAATGTTCAATATTGGGAACAAGGTTGTGCCAAGCCACAAAACCAGCCAATTGTCCAATCTAAGCCATTAGACAAAGGCAAGGCCGTTGCTATTGACTCTCGATTCAAATCTAAACCATCTGAACCTAAACAAGGTAAGTTTTCTAACCCAAACACGTCTAGAACACGTGATATAACTTGTTTTAAGTGTAAGGGCATAGGTCATATGGCTAGAGAATATCCTAACCAAAGGGTGATGATTCTCACGGATGTGGGTGATTACGAGTCACAAGATGAAGAAGATGTTGAAGGTGATGAGGTTAATTGTGAGGCTGAATATGGAAAGTCCCTTGTAATAAGACGTGCTTTGAACCTCACGGTTCATCCCGATGAGGTAGCTCAAAGAGAGAACATTTTCCATACCCGTTGTACCATCCAAGAAAAGGTATGTAATTTGATTATTGATGGTGGCTCATGTACTAATGTTGCTAGTGAGTATATGGTCTCTAAGCTCAGTCTTGAAAGGACTAAACATCCTCATCCATATAAACTAAGATGGCTTAATGACAAGGCTGAGTTAAGGATCACCGATCAAGTACAAGTACCATTCAAAGTGGGAAAGTATATGGATTCGGTTTTGTGTGATGTGGTTCCTATGCAAGCTTGTCATCTTCTACTTGGTAGACCATGGCAATATGATAAGGATACCATTCATCATAGGCCTAGCAACATGTACTCTTTTGTCTATGACAAAAAGAAGTATAATTTGCCACCTCTTATGCCTTCACAAGTACATGAAATTCAAATGAAAATGCTTAAAAAGAAGGATATTTCTACCAAAAGCAATCTACTAATGGTTTTTGAAGAGGTTTTGAGTACATATTTGAGTACTTTGGAGCAAGATCTTCCTCAAGAAGTCAAAGACCTGTTGGACCGGTTTTCAGACACATTTCCTGATAAAATACCACCTGGACTTCCACCAATAAGAGGGATTGGGTATCAAATTGATTTGGTTCCAGGTGCACCATTGCCTAACCGAGCCGCTTATCGAGTTAACCCGGAAGAGGCTAAGGAGTTAGAGAAGCAAGTCAAGGATCTTTTGGAAAAAGGCTATGTATGTGAGAGCCTTAGTCGATACGCTGTACATGTCCTCTTAGTGCCAAAAAGATGGGACATGGAGGATGTGTGTGGATTGTCGAGCTATCAACAATATAACCATCAAATACCGACATCCAATACCAAGGTTAGATGATATGCTTGATGAGCTTTCTGGTTCTAATGTGTTTTCTAAGATTGACCTTAGGAGTGGAAATATATCAAGTAAGCATGAAAGAAGGTGATGAGTGAAAAATGGCTTTCAAGAATAAAACGGTCTTTACGAGTGGCTAGTTATGCCATTTGGACTCACTAATACACCAAGCACCTTCATGAGGCTCATGAACCAAATTCTAAGACCTTTCATTAGAAATTTTTTAGTGGTATACTTTGATGATATACTAATTTATAGCCCTACACTTTCTGATCACATAAGTCATTTGGAACAAGTCCTTACGACACTTCAAAAGGAAGGCCTTTATGCCAACCTTAAGAAGTGCACATTTTGCACTAATGAGCTTGTGTTTTTAGGATTTATTGTGAGTTCACAGGGCCTAAGAGTGGATCAAGAGAAGGTTAAAGAGACCCAAGAATGTCCAACTCCAACCAACATAAGCTAAGTTAGGAGCTTCCACGGTTTGGCTAGCTTTTATAGGAGGTTTGTGAAGGAATTCAGCACTCTTGCTGCACCACTCACTGCTGTTATTAAGAAAGCTGTGGGATTCAAGTGGGGAGAAGCTCAAGAGTAGGCTTTCAAAGCTCTTAAGGATCGGTTATCAAATGCTCCTTTTTTAGCTTTACCTGATTTTGCTATAATATTTGAAATTGAGTGTGATGCTTCAGGATTAGGCATTGGAGCTGTTCTTACTCAAGGAGGCAAGCCAATAGCCTACTTCAACGAGAAAATTAGTGGTGCAACTCTCAATTACTCCACATACGATAAGGAGTTGTATGCTTTAGTTCGGGCAATGGAAACACGACAACATTATTTACCCGCGAAGGAGTGTGTGATCCACACGGATCATGAGATCTTAAAGCATCTAAGAGGTCAAACTAATTTAAAGAGAAGGCATGCTAAATGGCTAGAGTTTATAGAGACATTCCCTTATGTCATCAAGTACAAGAAGGGGAAAGACAACATTGTAGCCGATGCACTTTCAAGAAGACACACGCTTATATCCACTATGGATGCAAAGGTTCTTGGTTTTGAAATAATTATTCCTTTGTATGAGACTGATCCTGATTTTGCAGAGAGTTACAAAGGCCAAGGAAAGGGAGCCTATGGATCTTTCTATACTCATAATGGCTATCTCTTCAAGGATAAACGACTATGCATCCCACAATGTTCACTAAGAGATCTCCTAGTTCGAGAAGCTCATGGAGGAGGATTAATGGGTCACTTTGGTGTGGACAAAACCTTAGCTATACTTAAAACATTTCCTTTGGCCACACCTTAAGAAAATGGTGGAGACTTTAATTGCAAGATGTATCACTTGCAAGCGAGCAAAGTCTAGAGTCCAACCCCACGGTTTGTATCTTCCTTTATCCATTCCTACTTCTCCTTGAGTTGATATTTCCATGGATTTTGTGCTAGGTTTGCCTAAGATTAGGAATAAGGACTCAATCTTTGTGGTGGTAGACCGATTTTCTAAAATGTCTCACTTCATTCATGTGCCAAAACCAATGATGCAACCCAAACCGCAGATCTTTTCTTTAAAGAAGTGGTTAAATTGCATGGAGTTCCAAGGACAATTGTCTCGGATAGGGACACCAAGTTTCTTAGTCATTTTTGGAGAACCTTGTGAAAGAATCTAGGCACCAAGCTGCTGTTTTTCACCACTTGTCATCCACAAATTGATGGCCAAACTGAAGTGGTCAATCGCACTCTTGGAACACTTCTAAGAGCAACAATAGGGAGAAATCTTAAAACTTGGCTTGAAGCCTTATCTTTTGTTGAATTTGCTTACAATAGAGCTACCCATAGTGCCACACTAATGTCACCTTTTCAGGTTGTGTATGGGTTCAATCCCAATACTCCTTTGGATCTTACACCACTTCCACAAAAGGAGTTTTTGAATTTCAATGGCGAGAAGAAAGCTGAGTATATTAAAAAGCTTCATCTCAAGGTTAAGGAGAAACTTGAGAAAACC
>OVAP01000819.1:0-14858 GCA_900406295.1 Aurinia saxatilis
ATTAGTCGATTTAGATTCTGCATTCATCTGTGTGTTTGTTGGTTCCTATATTGATCTCGTTAGTTTCAATAACATTTTAGTGAAATGAAAAAAATTGTACTTCAATATACTTGTTTGCGTTAGTTCTGTCGATGTATAATTATTCGGATGTTTAAATTTGTGAATCTTGTTGATTAAAATAGAGATTATGTGTAGACTATTAGACAAGTCTCTATGAAATTAACGACGAATTTTAAATAAAAACAAATTGTTGCTTATCGTGGTTTATATAGTTGCAATTTTTTTACAATTGGAATTTTATTTCGTTGAGAAAAAAAATCAGTTAACTAGTATAAATAGGAAAACCCAAATTTTAGATCAAAATTTAAACCAGTTGATATAATTTTTTTTTGTAGATCGACAAAAATAAGAATCCAGAACATATAAAATATTGCTGATACATCTCAGCATATACAAAGCTTACAAAAAGGAGATAGTTAGAGAAATTTATCTCGAGGTAATAAAAATGCAGTATATATTTCATGTATAGTCGTGATTAGGTGATGACAAATTGTTTTACTACTCTGCTAATTATCCTTAGCTTTCTATTTGTAACATCTCATTCAACTCATGAGATTTGCTTATAATTGGCTCATAAGATTTTTTTTTGGTTACACACTTTAAAGCCAATGCTAGTTTAACTCTAGTTTTATTGTGTTCGGACCAAAAATGTAATATTCTCCGATCTCCTTTGGATTCTCTTAATCAATCGGAATCTTTACATCCAACAATCTATTGAACATATTATGATGTTCGAGAATATATGTATACATTCATGCATGAATATGAAATCTTGGGACATAAAGAAAGTGACAATTTGGGAGATCTAGCTAGTGTAGAACCAAAGCAATGCAAAGTTTTGTAAGAACAAGAAGAAGTGGGAGGTCACGTGGAAGATGATGGGGAAGGGGGGGTTCACGTGCATGAGCACGTGGGAAGTTTGCCAACGTGGCAGCATCACGTTGTCCCAAAGTGACCACACTCGTGCGGCGTAATTTTTGTTCCTCCACGACCAGACATTCACTTCTCTTTAATCATTGGATACTCTCGACTTACTTAACATGCCCACGCGCTTCCTACTCGCGTGCATATCAATTATGCTCTTGATTGTACCCTAAAAGTCTAAAACATTCACTTATATTCTCCAATGATATTCATATTGTACTTAAGAGAGTTCTGAATAAGGGTATAGATAATGAGTAACACATCAACTTAAAAGTTTGGTTGATCCATAATCCAAGCCCGTCTTAAAATCTTATGTAGGTTTAAACATAATTACAATTATATATAGGATTCTTCTTCCGTTCCTAATTTTCAGATTCTTTTTGTTGCATTTCACACATATTATGTTAAAAATTGGTATTTCATAATAAATGAATTAACACTAACCAGTTTCTTATAACAGTATTGGACTATTTTCTAAAAATCATTAGTTATCGTACTAGTCAATACAAAATGTATAAAAAACTTAACAAATTTACCTTTGTGAAACACAATTTTTACAAATTATATCATTACAAAATGAAAAAAGTTACCCTTTTTTTTCTTTTAAAGATCTGACATATTCAAAAGAATATGTTAATGGAATCATGTTCAACAATATATAATAATGTCGAATAATTGTTGATAATACCATGACTTCAATAAAAAAATCTCTATTCAGGAGTCTTTAACATGTTAGAACTATTAATCCTGAATATATTTGGGGCTATTACACTGCCGACTATCTGGTAATATACATGTTGATTAACATGAACTTTATTTGTATCCTTTGTCGTACGTATATATATATTTATTTGCTTACAGTGTTTCTTATAACAATATGGTGAGGCAATTAAAGACATGTCCTATCACTTTGGTAAGAAACAGATAAGAACAGGATCCAATGAAAACCGAACAAAACAACCAAACCCATATGTTTCACCAATAACGAGTCTCTCAAGTAATCATGAATATAAAACAATTATATTTTTGAAATACTTATTAATCATATATGAGTTCAATAATTTTGATAACTATTAAAGAAATCTGATTCAAATCTGACCCCACGTGTGTGTCCATATCCATGTGCAAAAGCTCTCCCATTGCATGTGTTCTCCTTTCGTTTTCCTGAAGTCGGTTTGAGCTGACATTTATCACCTCCCCCATATAATTCTTTTACTATTATAGTTATTTTTTGTAAACTAATCTGATGAATTTCATTATTAAATTGATACCGATTTATTAGAAACCCTTAGTGCATGATTATAAATGTTCAATTTAATCAAGTGGTGATTAGTTAGTGATTCTCTTGAAAAAAAATTGTTATATCACTACAAGAATGAGTAATCATTGCCACAAGGTTTATTGTAGCTATATGCTTGTTTTTGTAGCAAAATTTTGTTAGCTACAAATTTGGGACTAAAATTAATTTGTGAGAATGTGTTTGAAGCAAACACTTATTTGTAGCTATTTGTGGGTATATAGCCACAAATTTATTAGTCCCAAAAACCGCGAGTATTAGCTACAAATTTTGCCTCAAATATTTTGTGCCTATCAAATACAAATAGAAACAAAATATTTGTAGCTTTTTTAAGAAAAAAAAAACAAAAAAAAAATTATTAAATTAAAATATTTACCTTATCAATCTTTTTTAGACAACAATCACTCCCTGTAGAAGGATTGCTGGAAAATATGGAAAACAAATGTTAGTCAATGCAAAACAGGTTACAAAAGTATAATTCAGCCTGCTCCTTGTCAATCTGAGAAATAGAAAAAATCAAACATTAGAACAGGGTCTGAAGAAAAGAAGTGTCGTAATCAGCAAACACATGCTTTCTGGATTTCCAAATCTTCACCATCTTGCTCATTAAGCAACAAAAATTGAACAACAGATGTTGGCACATCCAGAGCTATCATATGCTGGCAGTACTGGAAATAACTCAAAAGCAATGCATATTGGCTGATGAAGAAAGACAAATGTATTAGCAACAGGGGGAAACTGAAAATAGTTAAGCTGGGCAGAATCTGACTTTATGTTGCATTATAAGAAAGTACAAATACAAGTAAATGAACTTTGAACCATACCGCCTTCTCAAGGATTCCGATGACTCATGCCTCAAAATTGCCATAACAAGTTTGAATAGAACTGAGTGGCAAGCACCAGCGGATAAATGTTTTACCATCATAACATCTAGACATGTCATGGTGTCAGAGTCCAAGGCACCATGAAACAAATATCTTTCATCGCGAAGCTTGGCAATGCAGGTAAGTGTAACCTATTAAAACCTAAAGTTAGTGCATGGACAGAACATTTAGACAATAGAGGTTACTCAAAAGCTAAAATGCACCTGAGTAAGTACTAACGCCATTTTTAACGAACAATCTGGAGAAGCAGAGGCACTAAGAGAGGCATCCAGAATCCTGCCANGAACAATCTGGAGAAGCAGAGGCACTAAGAGAGGCATCCAAAATCCTGCCAACAACCAGAAAACAAGTCATGCAATGTTCAAGAAAGCTTCACCAAAAACTAACTTCTGGCACAAAAGGTACTCACCGGTACAAAATTTCATACCGATTATCCAGAGAAGATATTCTTCTGCAGGCAGACACCTAAAACAAAGACATGAAACACACCACAAAAGGATAAATATTTTTGAAAAGAGCGGCACACTCATAATATTAAAGCTGATATGTTATCCTAAGAGAGCAATCAACCTCAACTATCTGAGACCAGCCAGCTAACATATGAAGTTGAGCAGCTTGCTCCTCAAGGTTTCGATTATACTTCCACGCCCATTTTAACAGCTGTTGAGTCGTCTCTCTAACTTCATTAAGCTCAGCAGCATTCGGAAAATTATCCACGTGGGCAGATCCAGAGTGAATTTTCTAAGGAAACAATAAATCAGCATAAATATTTTCTTGCGTGAGAACAATTAATGTACTCTTGGAGAGAAGATCCGAAATCAATTATCACAAAAACAAACCTGACAGAGTTTGTTACTGAAGGAAGATAGATCAATCAAGCGATCACCGCGCTCTGAATAATAGTAGACACTCCCACTAACAGAGGTATCCCGGTTCCCGAGTATTTCCTCCACCTGAAATTTCAATTCTCTATTCAGAGATATATACTCAACACAGACATACGGCCATATTTCTGAAGTCTTACCAGTGTGCCATACTTTAGGCTTGACACCATTTGAGGAAGTTGCATAGAAGCATCAGGAGATCTAAACTGAAGAATTTCAAGCAACGCCAATACCTGAAACTCAATTCAAAAGGACATCAGCACCAATGAAAAACTTCAAACTGGGCAAAAATGATGACAGGTACAGCTTGTTCAGAAGTCCAGATAAAGAAAATGCTGTTACAACAATAAATGAGACATTACAAACTTTTAAAGACTACTCGTTAAAGAATGTTAAATTGTTGGGACATGGTGCCCATCAACTGCAAAGGCAACATGTTGCTAACTTTGGAAAGAGTGAGGTCATGCATGGATGGTCTCGTGCCAGCTACACATGCGGCGGTAATAAACATTCTAACTAGTAATCATTTCGCAGAACATGGGCATGGGTAGGGAGCTAAATGAAAGAAGTAGGGATAAATCTAGGAAGTGGCATCGTCACATAGTAGAGCATAAAACAGGAGTTTCGATACTCACCTTACTTTTACTGATTGAACTAGTTCCAGAATAATNNNNGAGTTTCGATACTCACCTTACTTTTACTGATTGAACTAGTTCCAGAATAATCATGACCGTCCTGAAGAGGATATGCACTGGACGAAAGGAGGAGTTCATTCCCTGCTTCGGTAACCTCCCGCCCAAAAAGATGAGAAAGTATGCTCTGACATGCCTCTAGGTGAGCTGAACTGCTTCCAGAACCAGTGTGCAATGCAATGGCTAGGAGCTTCAACAGCCACGCCCTCTGGGAAAGGTAATGATTGCAAAAATGACTAATGGTAATAATAACAAAAAAGACGGTAATAACAACAACAAAAACTATAACGTTGTAGTAAATTCTTGATCATGTCACTGAACTGTTTGAGGAACCCATTCATAACTAATTATATTGCTAGAAAAGAAAAAAGAAAAAGAAAAGTATCATAGCATATATACAGTATTTAAACCACATATGACAGAGCATAAACCGAAAAAAGACAGGATAACTTAGCTAAACCGAAAATGCATATGAAAGTCATAGCAAGAAAATAAACTACCCACAGGATTTTTAGAGTGTCACAATATATACAAATAGTGCTTATATATGAGTCATCATTTGTTTTTAATGAAAAACCGTTTAAAAGAAGTATGCTGTATAAGCAACTATCATTTTGGACCGAGAGTAGCCAAAACAGATTAACAAAAAAGGAAGAAAAATATTTGTGGTGGTGTGATCACAAACCTGCTGGGTGGACAAATTCAGACTGGATGGGATAGAAAAAAAAGAATTAAACAAAAAACAGAACAAAAATAAAGGACATTCTACCACAAANTTTAAAAGAAGTATGCTGTATAAGCAACTATCCTTTTGGACCGAGAGTAGCCAAAACAGAAAAAGAAAAAAGGAAGAAAAATATTTGTGGTGGTGTGATCACAAACCTGCTGGGTGGACAAATTCAGACTGGATGGGATAGAGAAAAAGAATTAAACAAAAAACAGAACAAAAATAAAGGACATTCTACCACAAAAGGAAATATTGCAGAGCCAAAATTAACATTTAGGATTATTTTTTTTGGTCACGTGTAAAAAATATAAGATACATATACAAATGATGGCGTAGAGTCGGAGTACCTGGTGAAGGGAACTAATACGGAGCGCCTGGCTGCCACTTCTTTTTGGAAGAGTAGCAACACCAATAGTATCAAGATGCTACAACATCAAAGCATATAAGAAAGTGAGAAAAGTTTGATTTTGGATGAGGCAGCTGACGAAAAAAGAATGGCATTATACCTGAAGAAAAAACTGATATTTTTTGCTGCTCAAGAGATCCATGGTGGGACCACTAGTTAATGGATCCAAATTCAACTCACACAAAAGCTGCAAAGAGTAGCAGTTAGGCATAAGACTACAGACCAGATAGAATTGTACTTCTTTTGAAAACGATCAAATAATTATCATCCTGCATCAGCAGTCCCACCTGAAAACCAAACTCAAAGAGTAAAAAATTTATATCGGGGTTTGGAAGCTTCTCCAGCATTTCAAGAATGACCTTCAGACAACTGCAAATATCAAAACAGAAATGGGTTTATGATTGAGGGAAATACATAATGGTTCATATACAAATTACAATCAAACCTGTAGTGAAACTTAGGCTGCAAAACTGTCCCTTCCACAGGGGCATCAAGGTCAAACTTAAGAAGCAAATGTGTGACACTTGGTGCAGGCCGGTTGATATTATCAACCAGAAGCTACAAATGTAATGGTCATATCATGAAAATAATTTAAGGGTACGAATAAATGAATCATGATAAAAGACTGTAGATAAACCCAAGCCATAGTGCACCACCTAGTTTGATAATCTAGTAAGTGAAACCGTCATGTAATGAAACTAACCTGCATAATAAGAACGCCTAGATCATCANAAACCTGCATAATAAGAACTCCTAGATCATCACAACTGTTCTCTACAGCTTCACCCTCTTCCAGTCGTAGTTCAAGACATGCCGCATAATCCTCGATCAAGGAATTCGCAGCATTAATTTTAATCAGCATTGGAACAAGTCCCACCAAGCGAGAACTGTCATCAAGAGTATGCTTAATTAGAACCCGTGCCATTTATATAAAAAGAAAAGGTTAAATAATTATAGAAAATGCAGGAAAGCAATGAAACATCTGAAAGCAGTCCATAATGGTATTTGCTAATGCTATCTGCTAAAATACATGGCTCATACAAAATTTGTCACCACCTTAAAATGTTCATGATTTTGACTGACGATCGCTGAATCTGGCGAAGATGATCATATCTGACATACTCCAGCAAGGCAACAATTTGATTATGATCTTGTGAGAGGATTATATCCAAAGGCTGCAGCAATAACAAAAGTTAACATTAAGTTATATGACCGTCTTGTGCCTTCATAAAATCAGGAAACAGCATGCTAATTCTGTTCTATGTAAATTTTTTGGTTCAAACTGTACAGCCGGCAGGGTGCTAATTCCAAGAGTCTTCAAGCAATTACCAAATTAACAATTGTGTCCAGTTNTCAGGAAACAGCATGCTAATTCTGTTCTAAGTAAAATTTTTGGTTCAAACTGTACAGCCGGCAGGGTGCTAATTCCAAGAGTCTTCAAGCAATTACCAAATTAACAATTGTGTCCAGTTCCACATTTTACACTACGCGGCCCAATAGTCGAGACAAATAAACTCACATAAGTACAGGTTGGGGAAAGAAGACTATTTCTTGCTATCAGTCAAGTAGCTTATGATCACAGCAATAAAAGGAAAATGCTTGAAGTTAAACACTCCTCAGCTTTAACTTGAAGTTGGCAACCTCAATCAAATGGTATACTCGAAGTTAACAACGTTCATCCTTGGATGAGGAAATAGAATCCAGAACGATTCCAAGACACAGGAATTGCTTGACGAAACATTGTATAATTTCTACAGTACAAGTTTTAGTATGGGATGGGTGTATTGATTGATGAAATAGCTAATCTTGGTAACAGAATGATACAAACTTCCTACACAGTCCTAGAACCCTGGCTATGTTCAGAACCTACATTCATACTCTTTCAAAAATATACTTGCAGATACAACTGCATTCTCACATATAACAATATGTACCCCATATCAAGGAGTTTGCAATTGGATGCTATGCAAATAAAGATGCATCATACGAACAAACAAATACCTGGTACAGTGGCCGCCAGACATCGGAAACAAGTAAATCCTTCTCAAAGACGAGCAGTAAGATGTCCAAAGAAAGTTGCACAGCCTTTTCTAAGATCTTTCCATAAGTTTTACTCATTCGCTCGCTGATGATGGAATTGACCCCAACTTGAAGGACACCCATAAGGTTCCTATAAAGAGTTTTCCCGCTCATGAAATCCTGTTGAGAAAATAGAAAGAAAGTAGAACGGATTATATTTTGTATACAGCATGTTTACTTGACGAGAAATGCCACTTCACTGTCAAACAAGAAAAAAACGAAAAAAAGATAAATTTGTACTTTTAGTAATTCTATGACTGGTAGCTGTGTCTNTTGCCACTTCACTGTCAAACGAGAAAAAAACGAAAAAAAAGATAAATTTGTACTTTTAGTAATTCTATGACTGGTAGCTGTGTCTGCAGTGAAGATGTTTCAACTGACGCCAAATATTGTGGATGCTCAGTAAATCCATCAAGATCCTCCTCTTGAATATCATACATGCTTAAAATCCTGAAGAGTAATACAGAAGAAAAAAATTAAACCAGTCTTCAACAAAGTAGTGAATGAATAGTGATGGAATTTTTTTTAAACACAATTAATTACGGGAAGTTAAAATGACATAAATATGGCANAAAAAAATTAAACCAGTCTTCACAAAGTAGTGAATGAATAGTGATGGAATTTTTTTTTAAACACAATTAATTACGGGAAGTTAAAATGACATAAATATGGCAAAAAATGTCCTTGTTACTGCTAAACAATCAGAATTCATATCATGAACTGAGCAAGAAAGAGGAATGTGTTGAAAAAAGAAGCAGGAGCTTACCTGTGAAAATGTTCAAGACTTGCCACAACCAATTGCCACTTCTCACAAGGATCTAAATATGCCCTCTGAGGAAAAGGGGCGAAGACATGATCATATACAAACCTGAAGATGCCTATAAATCTACACAAATATACATATATACTTTAGAGCAAGAAAATAAGAGGACTATGATTCATGTAGAGATCCGACAATCACAGATTACCTACGCCCACGATCAGTCACATCTTTCTCACCGGCGATCAGAGCATTAATTAGATTAAGGAAAGATATAGTTGAAGGATATTTTTCTCTCCTTGCTTCAATTTCATTTAACTCAAATTGCATATCATAGATCTGCATATAAAAGAATCTTGACTTTAGGTTTCAAAATAAACAAAAAGACATCAAGTTTGAACTTTTAGCCACCCGAATATAGTACAATGGTTATGTGAGTAATTCATGCATATTAAACTGTGGCACATGAAATTCTTGCACACTTGAAATATAATGAAGTTGTTGCAGGAATAAGACACAACGATATTAGTTTTGTGACCAAAGCCAACTTTGCATAGCAAGAAAATGAAAGCAAACTATCATTGCAAATTTGCAACATGTCAAACCCTCGTTGATGCATGANACGATATTAGTTTTGTGACCAAAGCCAACTTTGCATAGCAAGAAAATGATAGCAAACTATCATTGCAAATTTGCAACATGTCAAACCCTCGTTGATGCATGATTAAAAATGTTCTAATAGTTTCTCAATTAGAATAGAAATATTAATTGAAGAGGTATAACTAAAGCCCTTGAGGCCATGCACTTACCTGAGAAGATTGGTCACTCTTTCCGACTTGTGGTCCCACAACTACAGGCAGATCATACTGCTCAAGAAAAGCCCAAATAGAGTCCCTCATTTCTGGAAAGACATAAACAAAGGCAGTAACGGTCTTCCTCAGAGCACCCTGCAGGAGAACACATTTACCGTTAACGCAAATTAAACAGATACAGATACCAGATCTCTTCCACAGATTATTTGTGAGTCAACATGTAAGGCGAAGAATCTCCAGCATGCCACTGACCTTCAGATATGGGGGGACGTTTTCGTAACCAAGAAGCTTAAAAAATGGTTCGATATCAGGAAACCAATATTTCCTCTCAGAAGGGTTACCATTCTCAACAACCTACAGAATATGAACAACACACTTATGGACCATATAAAAATATCTGCAGTTCAGACATCAGTTTCACAGACAAGGTAGCATTTGAAAGGATGTTCAGACAACACGAGAAGGTAAAATAAACAGAATCAAATCGCAGTTTAAGCCCAGTTCATAGGCGTACAAGCTGAATTACTTTAGATAAAAGGCACCATAGAAAAGATATTAAATGTGGAATGGAAGGTGAAATAGAAACAATGTTATATAACCTTCTGAAGTACATTCAGATATGCAACAAGTGCTTTTGCATCGCCCTCCAGGAATTCTGGCATCATGGCTCCAGCAGTTTGAAGAGCCTGTTTGAACTTATCATCGTAGATTCTTATGCAATCAAACAGAGTGGGCCATCCAATACTGCGAAATGCTGTACCCTGGAGCAACTCATAAACCTTAGAAGCACCTTCTTGAGTGGAAGCCTGAAATGAGATAAAGATGACAGTATGAAAACTCAATGAGTAATCAAGAAAATAAAGGCCCACTAAAATACAAGTATAACTTTTCATACCAAGGTACACAGCATTTCCAAGAAAGCCACAAGAGTTTTAAAATTTGTGTGGTCCTCCCCGGCAAAACTCACAAATGTCCACAAGACATCGTTCCCAGAGAGTAGCTCAGGTTCCTTCTGTAAAAGGTTGTCACAATCAATAGACATAATAGCAGGAACATGGTACAACAAGCGAAATATGATCAAGTCGGAATCAAATTCTCACTTATGTGATATGGTAAGAAAACATATGAGCAGAATTTAGCTTCTAGAGACCAAGCAAACTCATTTGTCAAAGCCCTTTTTGAGAAACAATAACAACACAAAGATAAAGAAATAACAGTATTTGGTAGTAGTTCTTAACCTGATATATTTTGCTAACAAACTCCATAAGGGAAATGAAGGGTAGGGGCTTGTCAGCAGCCTCCTCGATCTGCATACTGCTGTCAAGTGAATCACAAGTTCGATAAGAGTTTAGAACAGCCATAGCCATGTCCTTTGATTCCTTCACCTGCAAAATAAGAATGGGTAGGCTTGATGCTGAAAGTAAACAATAGATGCACCACTGTATTTGTCATCTCCGCTCATATATTCAACTATAAGATGCTATCTAACACCATAAAACAGCCATCAATCGCTTGTGCCAGTCATATCCCATAAATGATTTATCTGTAATTTTCAGAATACGACTCCTCTGAATATGAGACCATCAAATTTCATCATAATTTAAGCTACCAAGCTTTACATGATCAAGAAGTAGTGTTCAAGCTTTACAGATGCTCATATACAAATGCTAGGTAAGAAAATTTAATTTAATGAAAAAAAAGTACTTAACAAACCTTGTCTCTTGCAATCGGGTGAGATAGAAAACAAGAGGTTAATTTGTGCAGATACGCATTGTATATGTAGATCATGTCCTCCTCATCATTCTGCATAAACAACTAACAAAACATCAATCACCTGGGTTGACTCTAGAAAAATAAGATAAGAAACAAAAGTGGAAAGAGACCTAAAACTGAGAGCTGACTTATCACACAAAATCCTACAAAAATGAATACAACATCCAAAGAGGAACCCACCAAACACCTATATTATAAAACTGTATTCTCAAAATGGAATCACTAAAAGATATGTAATGTGATTTAAAGCAGAAAATCAGCATAAAAGAAATGGGAACACTCTTTCATCTGGAAATGACCAATTAAGTAAAGCATGAAAGGATAAAGACGGAATTCATAAAAGCCAAAACATGTTAAAATGAAACAGACAACACCACAGTTGTCATGGGTGAATGTCAAACCGTAGGCACCNACAGAAAATCAGCATAAAAGAAATGGGAACACTCTTTCATCTGGAAATGACCAATTAAGTAAAGCCTGGAAGCATGAAAGGATAAAGCCGGAATTCATAAAAGCCAAAACATGTTAAAATGAAACAGACAACACCACAGTTGTCATGGGTGAATGTCAAACCGTAGGCACCATTAGGAACCTATCCAGCCATGATCCATGCATAATAGCTCATTTAATACAAAAATTCCACCAGCTAAGGTAGAGCTCAACATAAGACTTTATTAAGAAAAACTTTAAGCATTTCAAAAACTACCTGGAAATTCAAAGTAACTCTTTCGTTCGCTTGTCATATGATATCAAGTAAAGGGAATCCGGATATTACCTCGTAGGCTGCAGTTCGAAGAACACTATCCAACAAAAACTGAAATACGTTCTTTGAAAAGATGGACTCCAGGCAGGAGCATATGTGCCCCANAGGGAATCCGGATATTACCTCGTAGGCTGCAGTTCGAAGAACACTATCCAACAAAAATTGAAATACGTTCTTTGAAAAGATGGACTCCAGGCAGGAGCATATGTGCCCCATANGGGAACCTATCCAGCCATGATCCATGCATAATAGCTCATTTAATACAAAAATTTCACCAGCTAAGGTAGAGCTCAACATAAGACTTTATTAAGAAAAACTTTAAGCATTTCAAAAACTACCTGGAAATTCAAAGTAACTCTTTCGTTCGCTTGTCATATGATATCAAGTAAAAGGGAATCCGGATATTACCTCGTAGGCTGCAGTTCGAAGAACACTATCCAACAAAAATTGAAATACGTTCTTTGAAAAGATGGACTCCAGGCAGGAGCATATGTGCCCCATATCTGTTGTTGAAGCATTGGAAATTGTATCCATTCCAGATGCTCCGTCATATATCAACATTAAATGCACAGCCCAGGCAAGCCTTATGCCACCAATGAAGCCATCAGCAGTGAGGTTACTGTCAGAAGCCATGACCTGAAAGGTGATTAGGATGTAAGCACACCGGAAGTGTTTTCAAACATCAGTAGCTAAGGGTTTTTGGTCACAGGAAGAAGAAGCAAAGGAAAAATGTATCGACTCGTCTTACAGTATCCTGAAACTCTTTCCTAAACGAAGCATCTTGAGATATCATAGATGACTTATCAGATAGTGAACTGATTGCGTCTGATACGAAGGTGATGATGAGAGAAAACAGTAGACTGAAAGAAATCTGCAACAATTAAAATATTTCAAATTTAATAAGAAAGTTTCTTGAAAGCAGGCCTTAAAAGCTTAGCTCATGAGCAGGACTAATATGAACCTGATAACTTATGGTGTCATTTCCTTCAGTTAATTGAGCTGCATTATCTTTTAAAACATAGTATATATCTTTCACATCTTTCGGACCTACAAAGAACAAACTTGTCAGAACCATGAAAATGAAATAGCAAATTTCCTCAGAGCAAAAACCAAAGATATAATAATAATAAAAGAGTGATCTAATACTATGAACAAAAAAATTATAAACATAAAGAGCGAGCAAAGGTTGAAAATCTTCATTAGTGAGATTAAAACAATGGACAATATCAGACACTGTAGTTACATATGATACTCAACTTTTATTAAACACGCAGGCACATTCAATGCATATATACACAGACACCAGTAATATATATGAAGACCACATATTTCAATCACATTGAGCAGCAACCCAATTAGCTGACATATGAAGTGTCCTAGCACCATACAAACCACTTACCGATAGTTTCACTTATTGTGGTGTAACAAAAAAATCAAATCTAAACTTTTCATGGAAGTCAGATAATTAACAAAAGACCACTATATTCAACAGCTGAATTTTCTTTATCAAGTTGCATTCTACCTGCAAAAGCATTATGAAACATAAATAAGCATACCAGGTCTATCAACCAAAATTGAAAGAAGAAGGCAATGTCCCAGGGTCAGTCTTTCCCTATGAACAACAGCTCCTCGTTCAACAAGAGCACCTCTTGAGTCAATAAGGTATCGCTCGCATAAGGGTCCGCCCAAGCCAGAAGGTTCCTCCCGATTGAGTTCCTAACAACAAAGAATTGCTCTTATGACAATCATTACATCCAAAGAGAAAAAAATGTCAACTCACAAGATCCTCTAACAAGGATTTTCCCTATATCTTATATTGTTATTAGAAAAACATGCTTTTACTACAAATTTTCAGCTACAGAGATAATGGATAACGAGGCAATCATCAGACTGCCCGAGTTTAGAATGTAACAATTTAAAATCTTTTGATCTATTGGATATGAACTCTCTAATCTGAAGTCAATGTACCTCAAAATGAGTTAGTGTGCACTCACTTCTAATGTTAATGCGTAGTCAGAAGTCACCTAAGCTAGGTAGATACTGCAGGAATTTACTTAGCTACGTAGATACTGAAGTATGAATTTGGTTCTGTATATATCTAAGAGGTAATATCCCCAAAAATCAGAGATTAATAATACCTTTATAAGAGTAATTAACCGTTGTCTGAGTCCAGCTTTAATCAGATCTTCCAAGAATTCCTGAATGTCAGCTATAAGATCAGGTTCAAGCCCCTGATCCAGTACGACTGCCTGCTCAACCAAGAAAATTAGTAATGTGNACGACTGCCTGCTCAACCAAGAAAATTAGTAATGTGTGATGATACAAGAAAAAGAACAACCAGATATATAATTAGATAGTGAAGCTAGTACCCTCAGGAGTGTATAGAGCGTTGATATAACATCTCTTCTCCCTGTATACCATAGTCCAGTAGCAAGCCGTTGAATCTCAGTCGGGTCCCTTCCCATCAATCCCCACTAAGCATAGGACACAGCATAAGCAAAACAACTCAACAGAAATTTAGAAGCCAAGAGCTGAGAGTGAAAACAAATTGAAGGTAATTGCACCTCTTGATTTGCAGATACAAGCAAATGAACAGAATCGATCTCGTTTAGGTGAAGCTCATCACTAAGCTTCAAGCTCTACAATCAGTAAATGAAAAACATGGATCAATTAATCAAAAAGGCAATTGCAGCTAAAACCCTATTCTCCCAAATGTCCAAGAGAAACACTTACAATGGCGACATCGTGGTCATCCAAAGATATCGGCATGGAATCGGGAAGTCGAATCTCTCGGGAC
>OVAP01000820.1:1685-29577 GCA_900406295.1 Aurinia saxatilis
TTAAAAAAAGATGTCTACGAAGATGATCACGTTGAAGAGCTCCGATGGTGAATCCTTTGAGGTCGAGGAAGCAGTTGCACTCCAGTCCGAGACAGTAGCTCACTTGATCGAGGACGATTGTGTCGAAAACGGAGTCCCTCTTGCTAACGTGTCGAGCCAGGTGCTTGCCAAAGTGATTGAGTACTGCAAGAAACATGTTGGTGATGGTGATGAAGAGAAGAAAGAAGAGTTCAAGAAGTGGGATGCTGAGTTCGTGAAAATCGGAGAAGCGGAACTCTTCGAGCTGATTCTTGCTGCGAATTACCTTAACATTAAAAGCCTCTTGGAACTCACTTGTCAAGCTGTTGCTGATTTGATCAAAGATGAATCTGTGGAGAACATTCGCACAATTTTTAACATCAAGAACGATTTTACACCCGAGGAGGAAGCAGAGGTTCGTAAGGAGAATGCATGGGCTTTTGATAATGGTCAAAAATAGGTTTTTTCTTTCTTTAAGTTTTTGTTGTGCTTTTGGTTTTATAGATTATGGACTTGTGCCATTGTTATTGCTTTTAGACAATATTTTGTTGGAGATTAGTGCTTGGTGATTCTAAAAGTTATGTTATCTAAAGTCTTTTATTATTGAAGCAATTTGTGAATTTATGGTTTTGTTGTCGATGAGGATTTTGTTAGGATTTTGTTAATTGAGACGAGTGCAAACTAAATCATTGCATACTGTTGAGCTTGAACCCATAGTTTTATGAACTTTTGTAATAACTTGCTACATGCTATATTACTTGGTTCTTGTACAGTAGTATTGTCTTAATTTTTGGAGGTGAAACAGAGAACGCAAAGCTCATTCTATATTACAAATTGCTTGTATTATTAGTTATTTTGATTGGATTGAACTAATTTAATATAAGAGTTTTGAAAGGCATATTACGTTTTGGAGGGGTTGTGGACTAGCTAGGTACACTTTTCTCCGAGTCTCAGTCAGTTCTTGATATCATAGTTTGAAGGCATGAACCATGTCATCGTCAAGTATATTTATTTTGCATATCGACTAACTTTTGGTTTTGGTATCCTTGACATAAAAGTTTGAAAGACATATATATTGCATATTGGATAGGTTTGTAACTTGTGAATGTAGAGTAGCTAGCTATGTCCACTTCACTCGATAGATATCTAAAATAAAAGTTTGCAAGACATATTGCGTAGCGTATTGGATGGATTTGTGACTTGTGAATGTAGACTAGCTAGGTGGGGGACATGAATTAATCATGAAGATCAAAAGTAAATAACTTAACACTTTGTTATTGATATCCTTACAACTTATGTGAACAGGCCATATTTATGAAATCATGAGCGTCCATAGTCCATGGCACGGACCACACCATTTGGAATTTATCAACCAGCTTCATTGGCAAACAAAAATTGTGTCATACAATGCTTGAGATACCCACACCTTTCTCGTGAACAGGAGACTTAATAATGGACCGAACATATATATAATTGGGCCAATCGTAATCTTCAAATCCCATTAATATTCCGGTGTATCTTGGTTTACTCAACTAAAAAAAATGCTTTAAGAGTTGGTGTAATTCCAATATTCCATATTTTACTGATTTCATCAGATAAGATTTTATAAAGTATGGTACAATATAAACTATATGTAATGTAAATTTGCAATTGGTAACACAGTTTCCAAAACCCAAATATAATATCTATATCACTTTACTGTTTTTTTGTTGTTTAGTTACAAACTTACAATGTATATATTTTACTTTTCTGGTCTAAACTTTTATCAAATAACTCTAGATATAATTATATAAAGATCCTTTCCTAATTTTTTTTTTCTGGTTAGTTACAATATATTTTACTTCTTTGGTCTAATTCTATCAAAATAAATAAATACTCCCTCTGTTTTCTTAAAGAATGTCGTTTTGACATATTTCACACAAATTAAAAATATTAAATTTTCTGTTTTACCCCTATTTAATATGTTTTATTCTTTAGTTTTTGTAATTAATAAATTTTAAAAATATGGATAAAACTGAAAANAACGGATGGAGTAAATAAATAAAATGATATTTAAAATAAAACAAAAATTTAACACTAAAATAAGACTTATTATCAAAAGGATGGAGTATATTTTACTTTTTTCCTTATTTTTTTGGGTCATTATCTCCATCCCAATCTGATTTACCGAACTAAAAATGCTGGTCTAATAAACCCACGCAAAATCCGGTCTAAACCGGACTCCACAAAATTNTTTTAAAAATATGGATAAAACTGAAAATTTAGTGATAAATCTGCATTGAAAAAACAAAACGATATTTAAAATGAAACAAAAATTTAACACTAAAACAATATTTATTACGAAACGAGATAGTATATTTTACCTTTTTTCCTTCTTTTTTTGGGTCATTATCTCCATCCCAATCTGATTTACCGAACTAAAAATACTGGTCTAATAAACCCACGCAAAATCCGGTCTAAACCGGACTCCACAAAATTTAGGGTCCTTCTTATAAATTAGGGTTTCCATTTTCATTTCCCCCAAATTCCCAAAACCTCTCTCGAAACAATGGCATCAACATCAGAGCTCACCGATCAAATGCGAAGACTATCAACCTCCGACGAGAAGAAGATCCTCTTAAAAACCGCCGACGNACAATGGCATCAACATCAGATCTCACCGATCAAATGCGAAGACTATCAACCTCCGACGAGAAGAAGATCCTCTTAAAAACCGCCGACGAAGACATCTTCGAAGTCAACGAATCCGTCGCAGTCAAATGCCAAACAATCGCGCATTTGATCGAAGACGGTTGCGCCGAAAACGAGGTTCCTTTACCTAACGTGACGACGGAGGCTCTAATGAAGGTCCTCGAGTATTGCGAGAAGCACGTCGGTGATGACGACGAGACGTTAACGGAGGAGGAGAAGGTGGATCTGAAGAAATGGGATGTAGAGTATGTTAAAATCGATCAGGGTATGATTTTTGAGTTGATTCTTGCTTCGAATTACTTGAATGTTAAAGGGTTGCTTGATATTACTTGTCAAGCGATTGCTGATGAGATTGCTGCTTGTAAGAGTGTTGAGGAGATTCGTGAAAAGTTTAGTATTGAGAATGATTTGAGTCCTGAGGAAGAAGAAGAGATTCGTAATGATAATCAATGGGCGTTTGAGTGATGATGATGAGTATAAATTAAGTAGCTTTATGGTTTGTTTTCGAGTTCTAGATCAATGTAGATGATGACTATGGTTAAGCTTATGTTAAGAGTGATGATGAAGTTGAAAACTTTTGTTGTAATGCTTAAGGGATTGGCTTTTGAATTAATGGAAGATGATGATTATGAATTGACCAGCTTTTATGCTTTGTTTAGTGTGTAGATGACTATGGTTTCGTTTGCTTTTGATTATCATGGATATGAATCGTGTAGTAGTTTTTTCTCCATTGTGTAGTAGTTTAAGAGAATGTGCCTCTTGTAAAATGCTCTGAAACCGTACAATATGTCTTAGTATGAATCGGAATCTTATAATTCGGTGCCACTGGAGGCAATGACAATCTCATCGGCGAAAATGAACTGCTCTCATGACAATGACGAACTTAGAGATCGATTAAGAGGAAAATACAGGACTGAAGACTTTATAATGTGTTTTACAAGAGATCAAAGCTGTAATTCTTTTGTAAAGACACAGCACTTCTCGGTATGACCCATGAGGCAGGCATTATGTTATCATATCGCCTGTTCCCTCACAAAAACAGTTTCAAACCACATTGGAAGCAGTTCTTGGGTATAATGTATGATGAATTATGCCCATCTTGAGAATGCAAGCGTAACACTTGACAACCCAACCATTTATTGTTCCATGAAAGTTTTGATATTTCACAATGAAGCAATTCTTGGATATATGATGGATGATGAAGTAAAATCCTTTTTCTTTCTTTCTTTTGTAAATGGGTTTTCTAAGCACATACTCAGAATTCTAATAGGATCTATACATGAATTCATCGATTCCAATGCTGCATTGGTTCTGCTAAATCTCTAGTTCTCTACCATGAGAAGAAGATTAGTCACTTGCATGACTTTTCTTTTGATGCTGGATAAGTTGACTTCTCAGAGTACATTCATCAATCTGCAGAACATAAAAAGATAAGCCAACAAATAAGCAATTGATAAAACTGTATATAAGTACAAGGTAGAAAAAGGTTTATGTACATGTGAATCCTGCGTTTTAAGTAGAGCGATTCTGCAGTCTTCTAATAGTGATTTTTCTCTATCACTCACTCTTGCTAGTTGTGACACTAAACTCTCCAACTCTTGTGCCTGCAAAATGTTATTATCATCAAGGGATTTTATAACAATGCTTCCTTTCTTGATGCTACTATCTCATAAACAATGAAACCTAGTGGAGATCGATTTTATTTAACTGACCTTGGACATATAATATCCTACGTTTTGCGTAATGCCGTCCATAACTTTAGAAGCAGCCACTATTGCTTCTCCCAATTCTCTATTTTCAACCTGGTTTTGACACACAAACTCTTAGTGATAAAATGCAGAAGATACTTCCTATTTGATATGGACTGAAAACAAAATGTAAATGAATATACCATGATGTCTGCATCGAGTGGAAGGCGTAATGAAACATTAGACAAAGCGTGGACTGTTTGCGACAACGAAGTAGCATACTCTTCCTCAATAGCAGACCATTGCTCCAAACATGGAATCTGTTTCAGAGTTCAAAACTAATAAGCATTTCCTTATAGGGCCCTCATATGTTATGCACAAGAGTATAATGCTTACTTGATATTCTGTAATCGCATGAAGAGCTTTAACTCTCGATAAACGGTGAACCTCAATGCGTTTTCTTTGCACCGAATCATTCATTTCCGAGATCTTCAAGCCAAAGGAATAGAGCATACTCTACAAAGGAAAACAGAAACACCATTAAAAAAAATTGAGACTTTGGTTAACTACACATACTTATCAAATGACAGAAACTGACCTCAGTTTGTGATCTCTTAGCTTGAGTCTTCACTTCTGTATTAGCATTCACAAATTTCCATTGTAAGTAACGATTATGTAACAGTTTCATGGAATGCACATCTTCAAATTGCTCTGAAACCTTCCTCTGCTTCTTAGTATCCACCTGAATCTTCGAACTCAGTACATTTGGTACCACAGGAGGCAATGCCAAACCCACCCGCGAGATCGAAATGCTCTCACGACCGTTACATCTTGGCGCACTCAAAGATCGATTAAAAGTAGATGGTACATAACTGTTGAACACTTTAGGTTCTAATCTATTGATACTTAGTTCGAGAAGCTTCGTTGCAGCAGAACCAGTTCCTACTCGATGTTGTTGGCTTAACCTTGATCTAATCGGCGTATCGAACCGGTTAGAATTCTCTCTAAGCGGCTTCATATGACTCTCTTTCGATGTTTTTCCGGTTTGTAAAAGACTAAAAGTCGAGTCTAAGCTACGCGCTGCTGTTTCCGAAGATTGATTCTCGTCTCCGTCGTACATTTTTAACTGACGTCTTATCTTCTGAGCCGAAACAGAGCGTTGTTGAATCTGATTCTGATGCTTTGGAGAGTTTGATGTCAAAGAGTGAAGATATCCTGAAGAGGAAGTTGAAATCGGAGACATGAATCTCGAACTTACTTCTCTAACTCTCGGCCGTCGTATTGATGGTGGAATAGCCGGCGTTGACGGCGGAATTTGCTTTGATCCGGTGGTATTCGATTCCATGACTTTCGAATTTCTTCAAAATGTTCGATTTTTACGAAATTATGCGACAACTCGAGGAAGAAGAAGGAGAATATACGTTACGGTTTTGTTTCAGAAATTAAGCCGTTGAGTTTTTTGGTCATAATCTCCGACAGTACTCTTTTGTCTTTGTAACGACAGATTAGTTTTAAATTACACTAATTGGACTAGGCTCGGCCCATGAACAGACGTCGGGAAGGCCCAGTAAGAACTGGACCTTTGAGTTTGAGATTACGGGGTTGTAATTGTAAACAAAATAGTTAAATTATCTAATTTTGCAAATACGGGAAAGATATCTCTGAGGGTTTTCCACAAAACGAAAAGAGGTAGAAGAAGAAGAAGAGAAAGAGTAAAGGGTAAAAAGAGAAAGCGACTTGTTTACTTCTTCTTCGTATTTCTTCGAGTGCGTGTGCATAATAAGCTTAAGGGTCAGAGAAAAAATCGATTGAAGATGGCGAGCGAGAACGCTGATGATGTTGTTGTTGTAGCTCCTCCGGTGGTTGATAATGGCGGCGGCGAATCTTCTAATGAACAAGTGTTGGAATCTGAGCTTTCGAAGAAGCTTGAGATTAAAGAAGATGGTAAAAAGGAGAACGATGTAGAAGAAGAAGAAGAAGAAGGAAGCAAAGGTGAGTTAATTGATCAAATTGGTTTTTTGAGTGTACCCTTTAAGAGAAAGAAGGATCGTTTAGCTATCTCTCTTTGTTGTTTGATTAGTAGATAGTTAAAGTTTGGATCTTTAGATTGTTTGGATTCATTGTTGTGAGAATAAATTTGGTTTATGATTGTATGGTTCGATTAATGTTATACTTTTTGTATTTTGAGTGTGTTGTTGATTAGTAGATAGTGGAAAATTTGGAATTTTTTTAGTGTTTAGAGTAGCTTTATGTGTGTTTGGTCTATGAGTTTTCGATTCATTGTTCTGAGAATTGATTGGCTTATGATTGTATGGTTTGATTAATGTAATTTTTTTGTATTTTGAGTGTGTTATTGATAAGTAGATAGTGAAAATTTTGGAATTTTGAGTGTTTAGAGTAGCTTGGTGTGAGTTTGGTCTTTGAGTTTTCAATTCATTGTTCTGACTTCTGAGAATCGATTGGTATGTGATTGTATGGTTTGATTAATGTAATACTTTTGTATTTTGGGTGTGTTATTGATTAGTAGATAGTAAAAATTTGGAATTTTGAGTGTTTAGAGTAACTTTATATGAGCTTGGTCTTTGAGTTTTGGATGTATTGTTCTGAGAATCGATTGGTTTATGATTGTATGGTTCGATTAATGTTATACTTTTGTGTTTTGAGTGTGTTATTGATTAGTAGATAGTGGAAATTTGGAATTTTTAGTGTTTAGAGTAGCTTTATGTGTGTTTGGTCTATGAGTTTTCGATTCATTGTTCTGGGAATTGATTGGTTTATGATTGTATGGTTTTATTAATGTAATTTTTTTGTATTTTGAGTGTGTTATTGATAAGTAGATAGTGAAAATTTTGGAATTTTGAGTGTTTAGAGTAGCTTGATGTGAGTTTGGTCTTTGAGTTTTCAATTCATTGTTCTGACTTCTGAGAATCGATTGGTATGTGATTGTATGGTTTGATTAATGTAATACTTTTGTATTNGTTATACTTTTTGTATTTTGAGTGTGTTGTTGATTAGTAGATAGTGGAAAATTTGGAATTTTTTTAGTGTTTAGAGTAGCTTTATGTGTGTTTGGTCTATGAGTTTTCGATTCATTGTTCTGAGAATTGATTGGCTTATGATTGTATGGTTTGATTAATGTAATTTTTTTGTATTTTGAGTGTGTTATTGATAAGTAGATAGTGAAAATTTTGGAATTTTGAGTGTTTAGAGTAGCTTGGTGTGAGTTTGGTCTTTGAGTTTTCAATTCATTGTTCTGACTTCTGAGAATCGATTGGTATGTGATTGTATGGTTTGATTAATGTAATACTTTTGTATTTTGGGTGTGTTATTGATTAGTAGATAGTGAAAATTTGGAATTTTGAGTGTTTAGAGTAACTTTATGTGAGCTTGGTCTTTGAGTTTTGGATTTACTGTTCTGACTTCTGAAAATCGATTGGTATGTGATTGTATGGTTTGATTAATGTAATACTTTTGTATTTTGGGTGTGTTATTGATTAGTAGATAGTGAAAATTTGGAATTTTGAGTGTTTAGAGTAACTTTATGTGAGCTTGGTCTTTGAGTTTTGGATTTACTGTTCTGACTTCTGAAAATCGATTGGTATGTGATTGTATGGTTTGATTAATGTAATACTTTTGTATTTTGGGTGTGTTATTGATTAGTAGATAGTAAAAATTTGGAATTTTGAGTGTTTTCAGTAGCTTTATGTGAGCTTGGTCTTTGAGTTTTGGATTTATTGTTCTGATAATCGATTGGTTTATGATTGTATGGTTCGATTAATGTTATACTTTTGTGTTTTGAGTGTGTTATTGATTAGTAGATAGTGAAAATTTGGAATTTTGAGTGTTTAGAATTAGAATAGCTTTATGTGAGTTTGGTCTTTGAGTTTTCCGTTCATTGTTCTGAGAATTGATTAGTTTATGATTTTTATGGTTTGATTAATGTAATACTTTTGTATTTTGAAGCTGAGTCTTCAACGAAGAAGAAGAAGAAGAAAAATAAAAGCAAGTAAGAGATTTTTTTTTTTTTNAATTTTGAGTGTTTAGAATTAGAATAGCTTTATGTGAGTTTGGTCTTTGAGTTTTCCGTTCATTGTTCTGAGAATTGATTAGTTTATGATTTTTATGGTTTGATTAATGTAATATTTTTGTATTTTGAAGCTGAGTCTTCAGCGAAGAAGAAGAAGAAGAAAAATAAAAGCAAGTAAGAGATTTTTTTTTTTTCTTGTCCTTTGAATTGTAATTTTGGGGTTTGTGTTTGCTTTAATGATGGTTTTGATTATATAGTAGGAAGAAGAAGGAACTTCAACAGACTGATCCACCTTCAATTCCTGTGGCTCAGCTGTTTCCTTCGGGAGAGTTTCCTGAAGGTGAAATTCAACAGTATAAGGATGAGTAAGTTTCATGCAACTCTATTAACCATCGTGGACTGCTTTCATATGATTTAGTTTGCAAAAAGTATAGACTTTGTGAATCTATGGTCAAATTTGATTTCTTATTCTCTTGAGTTCGTTAGAGTCTCAGTCTTTTTCTCCTTGAGACTCTTCACTTATTGCCTTTTATCACACTGTTTGTACGGATATTTTAAGAATTGGGTGTTTGGTCTATGTAATGTAGTAATTTGTGGAGAACAACATCTGAAGAGAAGAGAGAGTTGGAGCGTTTGGAAAAGCCAATATATAACTCTGTACGCCAGGCTGCAGAAGTTCATCGCCAGGTTGACTGTTACTTTGATATAATAAGCACAGCTTTTTGCATTTGTGACCTCTTGTTTCAATTTGCCTGAGATTTTTGTCCTATATTTCCAGGTTCGTAAATATGTCAGAAGCATAGCGAAGCCTGGAATGTTGATGACTGATATATGTGAGACCCTGGAGAATACTGTTCGTAAGCTGATACAAGAGAATGGTCTTCAAGCTGGTATTGCATTCCCTACAGGATGCTCTTTGAATTGGTTAGTTATAACATTTTCCTTCATCTTTCTCTTTCTATCATCAAATTTTTTTTTTCCTCCTTTCATGTTTCTCTAATGGCGTTTTAACATTCAGGGTGGCTGCTCATTGGACACCAAACTCTGGAGATAAGACAGTACTTCAGTATGATGATGTGATGAAGCTGGATTTTGGCACACATATAGATGGTATGATGGAAGCTCTTGTTTTCTGTATTTATTTTCCTCAGTAGAAATCTCAGAGATTAATTAACATCTCTTCTTTTTGCAGGGCGTATTATTGACTGTGCATTTACAGTTGCGTTCAATCCTATGTTTGATCCTCTCTTAGAAGCCTCTCGTGAAGCTACGTATACCGGTATAAAGGTACTGATTGTTCTTTTTGCTAATATGCACTGCTTTGTGGATGTACTGATTACTAGTAGGACGAAGCAATGTTTTGGTGCTATGTTCTAGACAGCTTGGTTAATACATGTTGTCTTCATCCTTTTGATGTGTCTCTTCTCTACAGTAGAATCCTACTGAAGTATAAACTTCTAAGTTCTGTGTGAAAGTGATTTTTAGGCTTTGACTTTACGAACCATATTGTTATTATTCTTAACCTCCTTTGTGGGTCTTTTGGCTGGTTCAGGAAGCTGGGATTGATGTCCGTCTCTGTGATATCGGTGCTGCAATTCAGGAGGTGATGGAGTCCTATGAGGTTGAAATCAATGGAAAGGTCTTCCAAGGTACTGATATACTATGTCATCTAATAACCTCTTTGACATCAATAGCAGTTTTGATGTTGATTTAGTAAACCTTAACCTGTTATATCCTCTATGCAGTGAAAAGTATCCGAAACTTGAATGGGCATAGCATCGGACCTTACCAGATACATGCTGGGAAATCAGTTCCTATTGTCAAAGGAGGCGAGCAGACAAAGATGGAAGAGGGCGAATTTTATGCCATCGAGACATTCGGATCAACCGGTAAAGAAATTCAAACATTCAACTATCAAAAGAAAAGTTCACTGCATCAATAGGATTCACCGATGATTGATTCTCCTGAACGTGTTGTATTGCAGGGAAAGGATATGTGAGAGAAGACTTAGAATGTAGTCATTACATGAAGAACTTCGACGCTGGACACATCCCCCTGAGACTACCTAGAGCAAAACAACTCCTTGGCGCCATCAACAAGAATTTCTCAACTCTTGCCTTCTGCAGACGTTATTTGGACCGCATTGGTGAAACCAAATACTTAATGGCTCTAAAGAATCTGTGTGACGCTGGCATTGTTCAGGTAACTCTTCTCACACTCACCAAACAGTAACACACACCACATTACATTCTACATGGAGCTTGAGAAAAACAAGTGTTAATCTTATCTCTGTTTTATCCACAGCCATACCCTCCACTATGTGATGTCAAGGGAAGCTACGTCTCACAGTTCGAACACACCATTTTACTGCGACCGACTTGCAAAGAAGTCCTTTCCAAAGGAGATGATTACTGATTTCGGATTTCGGATTCTCTGTTTGCTTTTATCTCAATACTCTTGAACTCTTGTTAAGATTGCACACTACTTGTTTTGTTTCTTCGTCGTCATAAAAAACTTCAATGTCTGTTGAGAAAAACTATGTGTTTGCACTGAAACATGAATTTGCAAATTCAATCTTACTAGTATAATCTCCATTAGAGAAAATAAGCAATGGATTCGTTTCACAAAGTCAAACATATATAAGAGATACGGATATGGTGTGAAAGAAGAAGACAGAACNAATGGATTCGTTTCAAAAAGTCAAACATATATAAGAGATACGGATATGGTGTGAGAGAAGAAGACAGAACAACATTGAACAAAACTCTTTAAGCTAAAAACCATGGCGGCGACGGTGGCAGCTTTTTCCGGCGGTTTGAAAATGAAAGTCGGAGTTCTCGCCGGTCAAATCTCATCGCTTCCTCTCCGTCGTTACTTCTCCTCCTCTTCATTGAAGACATCAACCACAATCTCTTCGTCTCTACGAGTCTCCTCCACCGTTTGTAACCGGAGCTCGTGGCCTCGTATCACCACTTTCTGTACTACGGCGACGACGGTTACTACAGAGGATGAATCAGAGAAATCTAAGGAGAAAGAAGAGGAGGAGAATGTGAAGGAGATTGGGAATCTGTTGGATATAAAAGTAGGAAGAATCGTGAAAGCTTGGCAACATGAAGAAGCAGATTCTCTGTATGTTGAAGAAGTTGATATTGGTGAAGCTGAGCCAAGAATTATCTGTAGTGGTCTTGTCAAATACGTATCTCTTGATCTACTTCAGGTCAATCAAAATTGTTAAAAATTGCAACTTTGATTGTTCAATGGCTCAATTTTGGATTTTGTTGTGTAGGGTGCATCAGTTGTGGTATTGGCTAATCTGAANGTGGCCTCGTATCACCACTTTCTGTACTACGGCGACGACGGTTACTACAGAGGATGAATCAGAGAAATCTAAGGAGAAAGAAGAGGAGGAGAATGTGAAGGAGATTGGGAATCTGTTGGATATAAAAGTAGGAAGAATCGTGAAAGCTTGGCAACATGAAGAAGCAGATTCTCTGTATGTTGAAGAAGTTGATATTGGTGAAGCTGAGCCAAGAATTATCTGTAGTGGTCTTGTCAAATACGTATCTCTTGATCTACTTCAGGTCAATCCAAATTGTGAAAAAAAATTGGAACTTTGATTGTTCAATGGCTCAATTTTGGATTTTGTTGTGTAGGGTGCATCAGTTGTGGTATTGGCTAATCTGAAACCGAGGAATATGAGAGGTGTCAAGTCTTGTGGTATGCTTCTTTGTGCATCTGATGCTGCTCATGAGAATGTTGAGCCTTTGGTTCCACCTCAAGGGTCTGTTCCTGGAGATAGAGTTTGGTTTGGTAACGAAGATGAGCTCGAGCACCTTCCTGAGCCTGCACCTGCTAATAAGGTAATCTTAGTCTTTGCATCAGTAACTAGAGGTCTTATTCAAGTTTCCTGCAAAGACTACTCATTAACGATTATTCATTTCAGTAAGTAGAGGTGTTTATTATTCAAGTTCTGTATTGTTGTTTCGTTGTAGGTTCAGAAGAAGAAGATGTGGGAATCGGTGCAACCGCTTTTGAAGACTGATGATTCGGGGGTTTCGATGCTTAAGGAGCATTTGATGAGGACATCTTCTGGTCTTGTTACTTCAAAAAGTTTAAGAAATGCCAACATTTCTTGATTTGTTTGTCTAAGCTTATTTCTATAAGATGTTGTTATGACGGAGAGAAAGAACAAGGTGAGTTTTTTCATTGCAATGAAACATGTTCTTATTGATTCATGAATAAAAGCTATATAACCAATCACACATAATGTTTTTGAAAGGTTACAAAACAAATTGCGAAAATATGAATGTTTCCTCGTCCATTCTTTGAGGATTATGCAAAAACTGAGAAGATATCACCATTGATGTAATCGTTGTCCACTAAGCTTACCAAATAGTAGCTGTTTGCAACCTGCACATTCAGTTAGATCCCATCATCACTACAGCTAAAACAATCTGATTGGAGAAAAAGAAGAGAAGGAAAGTGAAGAAGATTCTTTACCTCCTCGAGCAACTTTCTTGAAGGGTCGTCTTCTGGGTACAAGTTAGCCCAGCTTCTTGACCAAATAGCAAAGGCTTCGTCTTTCCAGACTTTGAAACTGGTTGGATCAACGATTGTCGGCTGAATAATCTCCTTAGCTGGGAACACTGCCCAAGTAACTGCATTCACTTCGGACTGACCAAAGTTTGACACCCAATTGTCTGATTTGCTCACGGCCATGTAGGTGATAAAAGGAAAATCTTTGGCTTTCTTCACAAGTGTGTCTAACTTATCCTTTGAGCAGAAAAACTCTACATAAGCCTTCTGGTAGACGTAACCACCAGGACCACCCCATCCTGCAAAAAGTTCCAATTGCACTTAAGCATTTTGTTTGCTATAAGCTATAACTAGATATACTGAGTCAAACAGGATTACGGTATGATATGTGATCAAAGATATGAATATCCTTACCAATAGCTGGGGAATCAGAACTGGCTCCATTGACCGATGGTTGGCTATTGATGGTCAGGTAGCCGTTGGAGTTGATTTTTCCAAGGTCAATGTTTATGATTTTTGTCTCTGGTTGTAGTCCATCTAACTCAGACCATGGACTGGTCTTTATGTTTCCAAGGCAGAGCCCTTTGAATTTCTGATTTGTGCCAGTTTTCACAAGATATTTGTAAATTTCTATGTGTAAGGTGACTAGAGAAGGGAACAGTTTCTAAGAATATTTACCGCTTGAACATCTTCAATGCTTTTCAATGGGACAACCCATTCTTCCTGAAGCTTCTTGTCACGTGCTTTTGGATGCATGAACTGTTAACATGTGCACTTAGATCAGGGCTGATTATTGGCAATTAAAGACACAGAATAAAATGTAAAGCAAACCAAGGATCTTCTTATAATGGTAGGGAGAGATAACAATATGCAAATACAAACTTTAGCAAATAAAGAACAACTGAAAAGACCCTTCATAATTCAAGTTGGGACACGGTAAAGCAAATTGCCAGTACCTGATAATCCGCTAGTGTACCATATGATGCACTGCGTGAATCACCCCACCGTCCCTGTGGGAAGTCATTCCAGCCCTTTGTTCTAGATATGTAGCTCTTTGGACGGTTTGCCCTGCAAAGATTCAGAAAGGAACCAATCGTATCATTCTCTCTGCAAATACAAGTTTAAGAGCTGCATCTATTGGCGACACAGAGCAAGAGAAACAAAATCTGTTACCAGAAAATGGGGCGAACATCTTCCTTAGTACGGAAAATATTTGCAGGACGTCTCCAAGGTAAAGAACGATAAATCTTTGACTCATCAATCAGACCAAGGTTCTGCAAATCCAGCACCATCATTAGATTCTTCGGTGCCCACAATGTTGTACGTTAAATGTAACCACGACGAAAAACAATTTGAAGGAAATGAAGAACAACCTTTAATATCTCAATAGCTGATTTGTCCACGTTCAATGTGTAGAGATGAAGGGTAGTGATTCCATGGACTAAAATCTTTTTGCACATTTCTGTTGCATAGTGAATACCAAAGGCTTTAACAGCTTCATCATTCTCCTTAATAGGCTCTAATGCAGCAGTAAGCTCAGCAGGTATCTACAGCAATAACAGAACAGCATGAGTAGAATATTAATCAGAGAAGAATGGTATCCGCAAAAATCATCACCAAGGGTCTAAATACATCAGACTAATTTTATACAATCAGTTAGCAACCACATAGATGCATTCGAGTCAATCTAAACTTAAGTATTCAAGCACAAAGACAACATTTTTCTATCATCACTAATGTAAAAGATCACAACATACCCAAGTCTTGCAGAAACCAGCCATACGCAAGAACCCCTTGTAGTTAGAAATAGGCATAATCCCAGGAACAATGGGACACTTAATCCCGATTTGCCGACAATCATTCACAAACTTGAGGAATATGTCAGTATCAAAGAAAAGCTGAGTCACAATCAAATCCGCTCCAGCATCAACCTATTCCACACAGAAAAATCCATCAAACCCAAAAACAAAAAACTCAACACACACACATAAAAAAACACAAAGTCTAAACCTTTCTCTTCAAATAAGCAAGATCCTTCCCATAAGACTCAGGAGTAGCACGCCCATCAGCTTCAATCACTTCCGGATGTGCCTCTAATCAAAAAGCCAAAAACCAAAATCAGACATAACCCATTAAACCAAAACAACTCACACAACAAAAAACCCAAATCAAAGGTCAAAATCAAACTTTAGCACATCACAAGTTAAACTTTTTATACATATCTCAAGATTTTTTGTGACAACACTTAGACACAAACCACACAAGACACAACAACAAAAAAAACCCAAATCAGACATAAAAATCAAAATTTTAAGACATCAAACCAGCGACACTTAGCACATCACAAGTTAAACTTTAGATTTTTGTAACAACACTTAGACACAAACCACACAACAAAAAACATAAAATCAAAACTTTAAGACATAAAACACAAAACCACTCACCAGGATAACCAGCAACAGTAATCCCAAAGTAATCACCATACNATTAAACCAAAACAACTCACACAACAAAAAACCCAAATCAAAGGTCAAAATCAAACTTTAGCACATCACAAGTTAAACTTTGTATACATATCTCAAGATTTTTGTAACAACACTTACACACAAACCACACAAGACACAACAACAACAACAAAAAAAACCAAATCAGACATAAAAATCAAAACTTTAAGACATCAAAACCAAACCACTCACCAGGATAACCAGCAACAGTAATCCCAAAGTAATCACCATACTTGCTCCTAATATGATTAACCAAATCCAAAGCACAAGCAAAACCTCCTTCAACCTGAACAAACTTATCTTCACCATGAGGTGGATCACCTCTCAAAGCAAGCACATTTTGAATCCCATTAGATCTAATACTTTCTAAAGCATGATCAATCTTCTCAACAGGCATATTAGTACATGTCAAATGCATCATAGTCTCAACACATATAACATTCTGCATCCTCGAAGCAATCTCGAGGGTTAAATCTGCTGTTGATCCTCCTGCACCCCATGTGATGTCACAGAACGTTGGTCCGTATGAGACCAATCGATCCATCTTCTCGAAGAGATTCTCTACACCATCTTCTGTCTTTGGTGGGAAAAACTCGAAGGAGAATGCTGTTTGGTTTTTTGATACCACGGATTTGATCTTGTCTACTACCTTCATCTTCAATGCGAGAGAGAGGTTTGAATCTTAGATCCGAATTTGAGAAGAAGAAGGTGTGGAGAGAGGCAAGTGTTGTTGGTGGTACAGATGCTTGTTTATATACTAAGCTCTAAAGATTAATTAAGAGATGTGTAACAAAAGTTTTGGTTATAATTATTAAAAATTATTAATGTTTGATACTTTGAACTTGAACCTTAATTTTCCGAAAATTGGGATAGAGTTAAACTTTTTATGCATATCTCCAGATTTTTTTAACAGACACTTGTTAATTTTTAATTAGTGAAATTGTTAACTTTTTGGACATATTGTCTGTATATAATTAATTGTTACAATTTTATATATGAAAATACTACATTTCCTCATTTTTGGATTTTTTATATTTTATTTTGTTAATTAGAAAGACTGTTTTTTTGCCCCCAACCTAAATACAGATGATTTAGTTAAATTTTGAAATATAATTATTAGTCACAATTCAAACACATGTTTGGTCAACTTTTTTTTATTGATCTTGAATATAATACTACTTTACTTGGCTAATTTTTAGAACTAATCTATTATTCTTCACTATTTGAAAACACGTTTTTAATGTTAAGAACCTAGATTGAAAACACAATAGTGTTAATAAACCTTATAAATTATTTTAATCATTCAAAATTTAAAGTAGATTAGTTGGTTTGGTTACATGCAGCCCGCGAGGATCACGTGCTTACTAACTCAAGAGTTACAAAACCAAACCAGTTGTATAAACCGAGATAAAATTTCATCAATTGAATAACCGAACCGGTTAAACATCCAAAAATACTTTTTCATTCCCTTGTTCCAAAATCCAAACATTACATCACATATATGAATTCAAGTTTGATACAATAAAGTCTACAACATCATAGATTCATAGTACAAACAGGCCCGGTTAACAACAGTTTTCTACAATTCAAAATGAAATCAAAATGGTATAAGAACGAAATCAGAACATAGCTTGAATCAATATCAATCGACTAGGACCATCCAAACTTCTTTGGACATGTCAATAACCTCGGTAACACCATCCTCGTAAGTAACCTGAACAGAGATTGATTGATATTATAGATTTTGTGTAAGATAGAAGGTGAATAACAGAGTTGGGATTAAGTCAAGTTGATATACCATGTGCTTTCTTGAATACTCATCATATTGTCTTATGATGCCAAAACACCTGAAAATTTTGTCAAAAGTGCATATTATAAGTCCAAGAAACTGTGTAATATATAGTCTTGCAATTACAGATTTTATTCTATGAAGTTTTGCAATTGTTATTTTGAGTACCTCTGGTTCATGGGATGAGCAAACCAGATCACTACACCAATGCAGTTATGGCAACAGATGTTCCTTTGTCCATGATTAATCCAAGCTTGTCCTGACGCATCCAAATTGTTTTTTTTTCTCTCACCTTTGAATTGAGAAGCTTGTCGATAACAGAGCCAAAAAATCGATACTAACCGTGGGCGCGTTTACCTCGAGCTTTCACCTAACCATATGTTTTGAAATGATAGGTTATTGTTTTAGCATGTAGATATGATCAAGAGTAACACAAAGTTTTAAATTTGTTAACACAATGCCATCAAATATGCATGCCTTTCTTTCAGATGGATTTCAAGACTTACCTTATGCGATTTTGAGGCCAATGCCACTTGTTTCACAGCTTTATTCGAGGGTGGGTTCTTAGATTTTATCGGTTTGGCACCGAGCTTTCTTCTGCAATCCACTGCACCACAGTAACAATCTTGATCTGCACCAAACTGAACAAACCTGGAACATTTCTTAGTGTCACAATCTCAACATTTCTTTATAATATCCAATCATTTTCAAGAATGTATAAGCTAAGGTAAATGCTCTTACTGGTAATCATAGGTCAGGTGCTCCCCTTTGTTTATGAAACGAGTAGCGAAGATTCCGACTCTTGTCTCTCCATCAATTATCCTAATCACGAAAACAAATAGCTTCATAATCAACATAACTTTGCTCAAATGTCATTTCACAAAAGATTAATAAGTACTTAACACAAACCATTTCTGCATCTCAGTGTTAGGACTGCAGCTATGATTGAAATATCTAGACTTATTCCCCTTGTAAGTAGCATCAATCACCATGTTCCAGTTTATCTGACACAGATAAAAATTTGTCTCGGCCTTCTTCTTCAACTTCCAAAGCCTATCCACACAAATCTTATCGTCGATAACTACAAACAAGTAACAGATTCAACAAGATAAATAAATGGCAGAAGAAGCACAATAGATCAATGAATAGCAACTGAATAATCACATAACCTTCGCCAACATATTCAATGATAAACTCTCCTGAATTAATATCTTCATCTGCAGCAATCCCATATCCACATTTCTCCGTCTACAAGAAAACAAATTTTATTCAACTAGTCCATTACAATGCAATCTTTATATGTAAAACATACCAACCTGAACTAATTTCATCTTCTTGATACGTCGTTGTTGGAACGGCTTGTTGGTACACTCGCTTCCGCAATTGCAACTAGATGAACAACTTGAAAGAAGCATTCTAACACAACAAACCAAAATATTCAACATCAAGAAACCAAAACCAAAATGCAAACAAGTATATATATGGAACATACCCACAATTGCAATCACTGCCACAGAGATTTGAAGAACCAGGAGACAGAGAACAAGAACAGAATATACCATTATCTTCTTTAACTTTCTTCTTCTTAATCTTATTTTCCATCAAGTATATATCTTTAAAAAAAAACACAAAGAATCAAAACGAAAACAAAAAACAATCGCAAAATCTGTAACAATCGAAGAAAAAAAGAAAAAAAGATACTGCGCTTGATNCTCCATCAAGTATATATCTTTAAAAAAAAAACACAAAGAATCAAAACGAAAACAAAAAACAATGGCAAAATCTGTAACAATCGAAGAAAAAAAGAAAAAAAGATACTGCGCTTGATGAAACTAGGCTTCGTTAATTCGACTTCTTTCCTCTTCCGCAACGATTTCCTGATCTGATTCCGACCCAAACTCTGTACCAAAATGGGACAAAATTAAAAGATTACTAACGAAAACAGAAATGATAATTAAAAAAGAACAGTAATCGAATCGATACACGTACCTTCTTGTAAGAAGGCATGATGATTTGATTAGATTGGTTCGAAATTCGAATGGAATCTCTGAAACTTTTTTTTCAAAACCCTAAAAAATCAATTTCGATTTGAAGAAGATGATGAAGAGTGATGATAAGACGCGAAGAAAGAAAGAGCGGTAGTTTCTGTTTATTTCCCTTATAGAGACGATTTTTCGAAATTTGTAACGCGAAAAGGGTAAAATAGTCTTTTCAGAGAAACGATGCAAGGCCCGTTAAACGAATGGGCTTTTACTGGCCCATGATTAGTAGTAGTAGTCGCATTCACATTTTTATTCACCTTAAACTATACTTTACGATTTTCGCGTAAAGAATATACGATAACAAACCTAGAGAGATTATGTTTAATTTATTCTAATTCTAATCATCATCCAGATAATTACGTAACAGAGAGAAGAGAAGACGAAACTTTATATTACTTTTTTTTTTCGATCTTCTCCAATTCAATTTCTTCGTCTCCGTCGCCGGAAAGTCTTTATCTCCGTCGTATCTAGTCAAAGCCTGAAACGAATCGATTGCTATTTTTTTTTATCAGGTGACTGATCCATTTTTTTTTTTATTCACCTGATCGGATTATGAAACTGTGTGTGTGCGTTTTGTAAATGAAAAGAGTTTGGGGGGAATTTATAGTTGACTGATGAATATTGAGTCAATTTTGTATGATTTGGTCTTAGATTTCTATTAATGTTTTTTGGATTTGGTTTGTTTTTGGAGTTTTACAGGTTTGATTCTGAGTACTTATGTTTGTGGTTTTGATTAGATCTCAAAATTGAGTAAAGAAAGATTTTGAGCATATTGAGATGGATTCTGAGAGTGATTACATGATTTTGGGATGATATAATTGTTTTTGAAGTTTTATTAGTTTCTGATTATGGATTGTTGAAGCTAATTCGTTACTTCGGTTAGGCTTTCGATGTATCGGGTGTGTACGGTTATGCTTTAGCTAGCTCTGAGAGTCAATTCTTAGAGATAAGCCTGTTCAATTGCAGAATGTTATGGTTTATGTTTGTTTTTGCTTGCTCCATGCATCTGAACCTGTTCATTGAGAACCTAACTTTAGTTCATCTTATTGCAGATAAAGAAAGATTTTTGGGGGTTTCTGGTTCTTTTATGAGACGGATATGTTGCATTTAGTGCTTTGTGTCTAGGTGATGAAGGCTATATGTGGAAGATTTGTTCCTTCGAAAAGTTCTTCTTCATCAAGCGTAGGTGAGACGCCTGATAAATCTCAAGAATCGTCTGTAGTTTTAGATTCGGCGTCTAGGGATAACGAGTCGTCAGAGTTGGCGTTATGCCCGAATGAGTGTGCGCATTCTTCTTCCTTAGTTTCTGAACCGTGTGGTGAAGCTTCAACTTCCGAGCAGAAGCCAGTTTGCGCCACGAATAATGGTTGGACAGTGATTTTAAAAACTGCTTCGATGGCTAGTGGGGCAATTAAGAGGTTTCAAGAGCGTGTTTTAGGGCCGAGTAGGACCGGTGTTTCCAGCACTACAAGTGAGATTTGGCTCCTGGGTGTCTGTTATAAAATATCAGAGGGTGAATCCTCTGGGGAAGCAGATTCTGGCCATGTATTGGATGCATTCAGACAAGATTTTTCATCCTTAATATTAATGACTTATCGTAGAGGTTTGTTTATTCACTTGAAACTCAAGCCAGCATAAACTTGTTCGTAGAATGCTCATTGTGTTATTTCACAGGTTTTGAGCCTATTGGAGACACAACATATACTAGTGATGTAAGCTGGGGTTGTATGCTTCGAAGCAGCCAGATGCTCTTCGCGCAGGTGTGTTTTTTTTGTGTAGTTATATCGTTGATCTCGAGGCTTTCAAGTGTTTAACATATGTCTTAAATCCCCATTTTTTATAGGCGTTGCTATTCCAAAGGCTGGGGAGGTCTTGGAGGAAAAAGGAATCTGAGGTTAGCTAGTTGTGATATCTAGTTAATATTAATGTTACTGAATATTAATACTGGCTAGAGGAAACCTAATTGTTTGGGTTGAAAATGCAGCCGTCTGAACAAGAATACTTAGAAATCTTAGAAAATTTTGGTGATTCTGCGGCTTCAGCATTCTCGATTCACAATCTTATACAAGCTGGAGAATCTTATGGCTTGGCTGCTGGGTCATGGGTAGGACCATATGCTGTTTGTAGATCATGGGAATCATTAGTACGGAAGAAAAAAGACGAAACCGATATTAAACACCATTCGCTTTCCATGGCTGTTCATATTGTTTCTGGCTGCGAAGATGGAGAGAGAGGTGGAGCTCCAATACTCTGTATTGACGATGTCATCAAATCTTGTTTGGAATTTTCAGAAGGAGAAGCTGAGTGGACTCCAATTCTTCTCTTGGTCCCACTTGTTCTCGGGCTTGACAAAGTGAACCCCAGGTTTGTGATTTTATTAAACTGACTGCTTGGCTATATGTAGAAGACGTCAAGAATTCGGCTTTTTCTTCTAGATATTCAATTGTATGATAGGAAAACGTTAATATACACTATGGAAAATATGGTGATAGCAATTTTGTGCATGAGTAACACATGGTTGAATCAATACAATCATTGATATCTTTCTTAAAAATTGTTGTTAGGTACATTCCATCTCTGGTAGCCACTTTTACATTCCCTCAGAGCCTCGGCATTTTGGGCGGTAAACCAGGTGCATCAACTTACATAGTCGGAGTGCAAGAAGATAAAGGTTTCTACCTTGATCCGCACGATGTTCAACAGGTTTTCCTGAACACTCCTTATGATTCCTTTTGGCATCAAACAACTGTTTCCAAAAATAACTCAAACGTTTGATCTGGCATGCTTTGATTTGATGTTTTAAATATCAAGGGTGGTCCATGTTCCTTATATTGTCCCCATCACATTCATTTGATCTATTGTCCAATTGGTTTGGATTTTGATATTAATCTCCCATGTGCTTCACCTCACGTTTGTTTAGTCTCACTGATTACACCCGTATCGGTAATGGTTGGTAGGTAGTGACAGTCAGCAAAGAAAATCAAGATGTCGACACATCCTCTTACCACTGCAAGTGAGTTGGATTGATCAAATTGCCTCATTTAGTGTTCTGTCTCTCTGCATGATTCTCACCTATTATTACTCCTACTAAATCTGCTACAGTACGCTCCGTTATGTTCCGTTGGAGTCACTCGACCCGTCGCTTGCTCTCGGTTTCTATTGCCGGGACAGAGGTATTTACGGTTTTCGATAAGTTGTCGATTTACGGTTTTGTTTCAGATGTTGTAGTCATATATCTTTTGCTACTTGTAACAGATGATTTCGATGACTTCTGTATCCGAGCAACAAAGTTAGCCGGAGACTCTAATGGCGCTCCTCTATTCACAGTGACTCAGTCCCACAGAACAAGCGATTGCGGAATTGCAGAAACAAGCACAATGTCATCTACAGAGATCTCTGGTGATGAACATGAAGATGCCTGGCAATTACTTTGAAACAAATTTAAATATCTTAATTCTTCTTCATTTGTGACTTTGTGCCAAAAATTATCACATTTTACATTTCAAAATACCATTCTTTCTACATTTGTACTATACAAAAACCAAAATTATCATTTAATTTTTTTATATATTAACACCGACTTTGAACTCAAAAAGTGTGTTTAAAAAATTACACTTCAAACGTAAATCGAAGAATACGAGAAAGGAAGACTCGAAAAGCCACAAGGAGTATCAACACCACTCCACTTCCCGCCATTTTTCTCCGTCGTCATCATCATAGTTCCACCTTCTTCACCACCACCGATCATCGCCACCGCTTCACCACTCAACCTCCCGGCGAAAACCGAATTCATCGTCGTCACCGGAAGCTTAACCGCCTCCATAACAACCTTCCATCTCTTCAAATCATCTTCAACCTCCCAACGAGTCTCACTCTGTCTCTCACTATCAACAAAACACCAGATCCTAAAATCTCCGGCGGATTCTACACCGGCGGTACGACCTCTAGGGCTTAGATCGTGAAACGGCCATACGTTGTCGATCACAATCCACGAATTCGAAATCGGATCGTAGATCTCAGCGTCAGATCTAAACTGACCTTGCGTCTCCGTTCCGTAACCGCTCAAAACGCAGAATCCGAGATCCGTCGAGAATCCGTGACACTCGTCTCTTCCTTCATCCATCGGAGCGATCGTAATCCACTCATCCTTCTCCACATCGTAAACCTCCGCGGATCGCAACGCGTTTTTCTGATCGTCGTGTCCTCCGGCGACGTAAACCTTGGAAGATCCAACGGAAGCGCAGGCGAAAAACGATCTCGCCGCGGACATCGGTTTCCCTCTCTTCCACCGTCTTCCACCACCGGAGAAATCTAACACGAACACGTCTCTCACCGGCTGTAACGTCTCCGGATCCCAACCTCCGATCAACAACACTTTCATCGCGTTCTGAATCGCGACGCACTCGCAGAACAGAGGAATCCGTTCCGGAATCGCGATTCGATGCCACGTGTTAAAACTTTTATTGTAAACGCTTAATCCATAAAGCGGCGTTCCAATAACACGCGTTTGCGTTTGTAATTGCGATTCCGTTTGAGACTCGCTTCCTTCTTCGTCTTTCTCCTTGTCTTTAATCGGAGACGATGGTGGAGAAGTTAAAGGTTGTACAAAACAGAGAAGAGACTCAGCTTTTCCGAATCGTCTCCGTTCATTGTTGAATTCACCATCATCATCGGAGATTAAGCTTCTCCATGATTTACAAACAGATTTCATGGAAGATTGAAACTCGAAAGGGACTCTAACTAAACATTCCATAGCTAATTCTTCTGGTAATCCAGGTATCAAATCTCGAAAATACACCATGATTTTTTGAAAATTGAAAACAGAGGAGCTAGAAAGTTCTTGAAACAGTAGAAATGAAAATGAAGAAGAAGATTCTTTTAGAAATGTAAGAGACACTGAAGAAGATGTGATTGGTGAAGAGAAGTGGCAGAGGGCTTTTATAGGGGATAAGATACTGATGAACAAGACGGTCCTCACATAAACTAGATAATTATCACCTTTTCTATTTTTATGATTTCGTCACTTTTATATATTTTTCATTCAGACAAACAGACAAAATACGTAAATTTTTGTATACTATATGCTACGGCACATAGATCTAATACTTTTTTTGAAGTGTGTTATTTAATTTAGTTTAAGCAGCAACATAGCCTCGATTTGAATGACTATAGTTTTATGTACCGGAATATGATTCGTAATTTTTTAATTATATTATAATGAATAATTTGATTCGGTCATAAAATTTGAAGAAAGAAAAAAAATGACAAATGTAAATGCATTAAATTATGCAAAATGCCGAGTTGACGCAGACCACCAATATTAGCAATTTCAGTTTGTTACATTCCTGAATAAACCTCTAAAAATACTTACTAATAATAATTCATATTCTGCATATACGGACCACACAATGTCCTATTCTTCTATTGAAATTATTTATTCACATTTTTAGATAGATGTAAACGCATTAAATACAATGAAATGCCGTGGAGGATTTGATCTTCATATATTTGTTTTATAGTTTCGCTAAAAAACGTAGCAGATACTATCAAAAATATTTACAATATATGTATAGAAATAAATCTATATTGTGGATAAAATGGTTCTAGAAGAAAAGAAGTCCATGTGGATACGATGACTTATCTTCTTTCTTATCCGAACGACACATGGACCATGNTATGAAATGCCGTGGAGGATTTGATCTTCATATATTTGTTTTATAGTTTCGCTAAAAAACGTAGCAGATACTATAAAAAAAATTACAAAATATATATAGAAATAAATCTATATTGTGGATAAAATGGTTCTAGAAGAAAAGAAGTCCATGTGGATACGATGACTTATCTTCTTTCTTATCCGAACGACACATGACCATGCACCGCGTCCTCAATTATTTGGAAACTTAAATATCTTTACTCATAATGTTAGCACCAAAATAAGCAGTAAATTAGACTTACAGTCGAAATGTTGTGTAAGATGAGGCTTTTGAGTCAACATGATAAGAGACTTTCAGCTAGAGATTATTAGTATTTTTAAAAACTAATTAAACAATGATGAAATGGCAAGTCATGAATCTAACATGCAATAATAATGAGAGACATTTATGTAAATCGACAGGTGTGACATTATAAAGGGATATAAATTGTTTCATTTCTACCAATCCGTAACTCCTAACCATTTTTCCAACCTTTATCTTTTATTTTCTCTCAGTCAACACATCAAGGATATGATGGTAACCACAGACTTAAAATGCAGAATTTACCTTGCAATTTACATAATGAAAATGTATACTATAAAATAAATGTGATTCGCATTTGTCTGCATTATTAGCTCAATAATACGAAATTATGAAGTGACTTACGTTGGACTAAAATACTGTCTTGTCCCTTCTCTCGTCGTTTATAGACCAGTGAGAGTCTCATCATGACACAGACAGGCTATAATATCCACAATTTTGTTCTATAGAACAATAGCCAAATACAATTAGCCACAAAATGTTGAAGAAACTAGATTTTTTTCTGCAAGACAATTTTATTAAAACAATTATTGAAATCGCCTCACGGTTATTAAGCATCCGATATAATATTTTCTTTTTTAAACCATTAGATATAATATGAAAAAACTANTGTATTTTTTTTTCCTTTCCAAACGATTCTAGTCTGACATGCATAAGATTTTCTTTTTTAAACCATTAGATATAATATGAAAAAACTATTATAAGAAAAATTACTAATAAAATACGAAAAATGTGTTGTGCCTTCTAGAAAACCATTGATATAATTTTTTCATATTTTTCGCCTTAAGCTAGGCCGGGAACAAACGAATGGGTAATCTTACGCCTGAAGCAAAACATATATTCCATGTCTTTTGGGTTTCCCATTTAATAATAATAATAAAAAGGTTTATGTAATTGAATTTAAGTGTTTTTAAAAAGTATTTTTCCAACAAAATGAATTGTATCCACAATAAATAAAACAAACACCGCGTGATAATGTTCACTCTTGTCATCGAAATTAATTTTTCTTACACATAGATTTAAAAATTAATGTAATGTTCAATGTATTTGTTTGGCATATTCGTATTTATAACTCATCAAATGGTTTGGCACATTTCTTTGTCTTGTAAAGGGTTTAAAAATTTATACCATAACTTTATACACATTTTGAAAGAGTTTTTCGTTGAGAGGCAAGAAAACCAAACAAACTAAATGCGTAATATACGTATACTAATTGGCTATATGAGAAAAGAGGAAATAAAACGTTGGCAGAAGAATCCAATTTGTTATTGAAAGAGAGTCTCAGCTGCATCCAAAAAAATGGATGAGAAAAGAGGAAATAAAACGTTGGCAAAATATTAGATATTGTTTTCAAAAAGTGAAATAAAATGACATGTCGATTAGCACTATAGAAACTTTAATTAGATATAGTTATCTTAATTTAGAAAACTTTTTTTTTGTTCATGAATTCAGTTCACGATAGAAACTAAACTATGTATGGTACGTAATCTATCTACATTCTGTTTTAGTTCATGCATTATAGCTACTACATCTATCAAAATTCACCATCCACACGAATTTTTGTGGGTTTTTTTAACTTTGCAATCTAAAACACTCTACTTAATCCCTTAATTTAGTTCACCAAGTAATAATTGAAATTTGTATTTGTCATCGACTTGATTTGCTTCAAAGCTGTTAGTACAATAAGGGTTTATTAAACTAAATTCTGCACAATGAACAACAAGGTCGTTGTAGTATAGTGGTAAGTATTCCCGCCTGTCACGCGGGTGACCCGGGTTCGATCCCCGGCAACGGCGTTATCTTTTTACATTTACGATTTAAATTATATTTTAGCACAAAAATGATAAGAATACCTTCAGTGTGTTAGACTGACGTGATAACCAACTACACCACGAAACCTTTTTGTTTAAACATATCTAACCANTCCCGGCAACGGCGTTATCTTTTTACATTTACGATTTAAATTATATTTTAGCACAAAAATGATAAGAATTGGCTTCGCCCGGGTTCGAACCGGAGACCTTCAGTGTGTTAGACTGACGTGATAACCAACTACACCACGAAACCTTTTTGTTTAAACATATCTAACCAGATTTACTAGCCTACTATCAATTCATTCTTGGTTCAATTAAACTTCAAAATGATATTTTAAATAGTTGTATTTATGTAATCAAACAATATAGTGGACTACATTCTAAAATTTTGATCTCGCTAGCAATTTTAGTTTCATTTGAAAAAGTTCAATTCATGAAACCTTTCAGTGAGCTATAACATGTTTAAGGGGAAATGAGGATATGTATATAATTTTCTCTATTTGGACAACTCTCAAGCAAAAAATAAACAAAAATGCATTGCANATTTGGACAACTCTCAAGCAAAAAATAAACAAAAATGCATTGCATACATAGTAGAATGATTTATGGGAAAATGTCTCATTAATATGAATTATCATATCTGCGTGAGACAAGCAATATTACATGTTCTACATATGGTACAGAGTTCTGACCCCATCAAATTTACCCTTGTACATACGCTTAATTACATTACATCTCGTTTTATGTAAAGTTACTGTAGCAATACTGT
>OVAP01000821.1:0-29574 GCA_900406295.1 Aurinia saxatilis
TATATATATATATATATATATTAATATATATATACTAGTGTTGGTCCCTTTGTACTTTCGAAGTAAGAATTTAACATGCAAGAACGAGGCACACCTTAACCGCGGGTTCCACGAGGTTCACGTGTGAGAGAGGCAAATTTAACCAGATTCCCTTTTTACCCTGAAAAGTTAACTTGTATTGATAATCAAACACACTCATTCTATAGAAGAGGACGACAAACCAAACCTGTAGGCGCCACTGCGCGAACGAATCTCTAAGCTTTGCAACGAAACACTTTGAATCCATAGGAGTCTTCATCTCCACGATCACTCCTCCGTAGTCATCCTCCACAAAAGGAAGTACCTCAACATCAACCTTGTGTACCATTCCATTGGTCAGAGGAGCCTCGTGACCTGACGACATGCTTTGTGAACTAGAAGAGATGGATTCGAGCAACGGCCGGCGATGGGCTAGGTAGACGAAAAAGGAGAGAGTGTGGTACGTTTCAACGCGTCAAATGATTCAAAATGAGAACATTACGAGAAGGTAATTAATGAGAGCATTTAGATATATAGTGGGTTGGGTATGTGGGTCATACAAAAATCATCAACATAATCATATATTCAGAATGGTGCGTACATGCCAACTTCAACCCTCAAAGTGGAGTGACGCAGTCCCACACGTCACAACTATAACACACAGTAATTAATTACAAGTTTTATCATCTTGTACTTGGAATATTTACTCTTGGTCTGGGAAATCCAATTAGGAAAAAAGATTTAAATAGAAAGAAAGATGAAATAGATAAAATAAAAGACAACGCCCACCGTGGGGCTCGAACCCACGACCACAAGGTTAAGAGCCTTGCGCTCTACCAACTGAGCTAGACGGGCTTTTGTTAGTCAATCATCAAATAATATAATATAAACTTAAAGTTTAAGACAATATAATCATTGGCCATGAGAAAACTAATTAATTACGTACATGCTCTATCTGTGCTAGTTAAGCCATTTCTGATTCAGTCACTTGTGACCAATGTTTTTAAATCCGACCGAGAGAATGACCTGGATTATATATTGGGTCATCTGGTCATTGAGTGAACCGTATATTATACATGTATAATTTTTGAAAATATAAAGGTATATCCAATTTTAACAAGATGACTAACAAATTTTAAAGTTATGACTAAAATTTTTATTAAATTTGAAGTCTAAAGTATAATACCACAATATTAATAAATTAAAATTTAATTTAAACTAGAATGAAAATATTAAAATAATATTATAAATGCTAATGATGAGATATAAGTATATAACAAATGCATCATATCAATGAATCTTGACATTTTCTATATCATTTTCTTCAACCGACATGATAAAATATCAATCGAGATCTAAAAAATTACAAATCACGTAGTTCAGTCAATATATTATATATAATTAAAAGAAATATCGTAAATATTAATTAATATTTTAAATTATATCATAAGATTTTTCTAGATCTCTCCTTATTCTTGTTGGAATATAAATGTTCTTTCAAAATCCGAACCGATTCAACTACCGGATTTCAGGATTTTAAGCAGATTTTACCGGTTTTTACCGAGTTTTTTTATAAATGGGTTTTTCATCTAACTCGAACCGAAATAGTTATCGGGTCACCTGGTTTACCGGTCCAACCGTGGATCCGGGTCGCGTTTCAAAACATTGCTTGTGACACAAAGGACCATACCACAATGTATGAATCAGTTAATTTAATCATATGAGTTTGCGTTGTAATGTCTGGCTCGTTTACTCTCTCTTAACCGAAATCAATCTTCGATTCCTCCACAACCGCCTCTGCTTTCTTCGTCTTGCTAAAATGTTATAACAACAGCTCAAACAGGGAAACGTTTACTCATCAAACCTATACTCATAGTCAGTATATGTTAATGCGGTTTAAGGCTGATATATGAAGCTCTAAAGAACGCTGCTTGAAGCAAACAAACATAATTAATGGTGCTAAAACATCTAAAGAACAATTTTGATTCCACTTAATATTGGTGATCATAGAAGGTAACCATAAAAAGGTGTAGAGCAAATCTTGAAGAAGTGAGCCTCATGTCACGCCCGTATTTCGGTACGTCGTGACTTGTCATGTTGCTTCCGGATTATCTTAGACTGGCAGGGTTTGCGCTTCGGTAGGAAGGGGCGTGCAGGACTTAGAGTTGGAAAGACCCTTTGGAGTTAGGCAGACCGACCCGATTGAGTTTGGGGAGTTTGTCGCTGATCGTGGATCTGACTTTGAAGAAGGGACTAGGCCATCCCTGCACAAACTGGTCGGGTACTGAAGCCGTATCCCTGATGAGCCCTAGGCAGGACGAAACCAGTCGATTGTGATCCGATGAGGAAGAGGCTGACTCGGTATGCAGAGGTGTGTATCGAGTGCCGCACGGATCTCATGGAGTGAGCCCATGACAAATGGTATCAGAGCGGATACGTTGCGTATTGTTTTGCTGAGAACCCAGGTGGGGTAGTGCAAACCTCTTTTGATGGCAACAAGACGTCAAGGTGACAACATCCGAGGTGGATGGGAGTGCTCAAGAGGAGCAATGTTGCCGAAGACGAAGGCCGGGGGCCGAGTTGTCGATTAGAGTGGGGATGAGTGTGTCCCACAATGTCCCAACGTACGATCTTGGAAATCCCCAGTGCACGAGGGCGTGCACGATGTTTGGTGGGAGAGAATGTCACGCCCGTATTTCGGTACGTCGTGACTTGTCATGTTGCTTCCGGATTATCTTAGACTGGCAGGGTTTGCGCTTCGGTAGGAAGGGGCGTGCAGGACTTAGAGTTGGAAAGACCCTTTGGAGTTAGGCAGACCGACCCGATTGAGTTTGGGGAGTTTGTCGTTGATCGTGTATCTGACTTTGAAGAAGGGACTAGGCCATCCCTGCACAAACTGGTCGGGTACTGAAGCCGTATCCCTGATGAGCCCTAGGCAGGGCGAAACCAGTCGATTGTGATCCGATGNCTGAAACTGTATCCCTGATGAGTCCTAGGCAGGGCGAAACCAGTCGATTGTGATCCGATGAGGAAGAGGCTGACTCGGTATGCAGAGGTGTGTATCGAGTGCCGCACGGACCTCATGGAGTGAGCCCGTGACAAATGGTATCAGNGAGCCCGTGACACTCAAGATACTATGGCAGACTATGAGAATTTCAACAAACACTAATCATATTCATTTTATATTGTGCTTGCATCATGATTGGTGGATAATATTATTTAAGATCTTACCAAATCCTTGACATTTTATACACCAACGTGATATTGGAAAACGACAACAGTAGATGGAATGTCAGAATCTGCTTAGGTCCATCTATCTTTGGACCAAATTAGACGACCACTAAATGACTGTACCAGCATGATTGGTCTCTTTCTGCTTTTTATAGAATGAGGCCTTTTATATCTGCATGATTGCAGCATCACAGTATCACACACACATGACACAACACAAGTGCAAGTAAACTCCTGCTCCCTCTTGTTCTCTCCGTCATGGCTAGTTCAGTCTCAGGGGACACAGAATCTCAGAGCCCTGGCGATTCAAACAGCAAGCGCGGTGGCTGGATCACTCTCCCTTTCATGTTGGGTAATATTTTTGTTATATGTTTTCTTTTTTAAACCAAAACATAGAACAAATGTTCATCGGGTTCTATCTTGTGCAGCAACAATACTAGGTCTCGCAGTAACTTCTTTCGGATGGTTAATGAACTTGATTGTCTTCCTGATCAAGGAATTCAACATCAAGAGCATTGCTGCTGCTCAGATTTCAAACATTGTTAATGGATGCCTCAGCATGTTTCCTCTTGTTGCAGCCATTCTTGCTGATTCTTTCTTCGGAAACATTCCCGTCATCTCGATTTCTGCTTTCATTTCTCTGCTTGTAAAACTCTCCAAAGACTCCGTTCTGTTTTCATCACTTCTTTTCTTTCTTCTTTATACACAAGAAAATGTTTTTTTCTTTTTCTTTTCAGGGCATGGTTCTCTTGACTCTAGTTGCATTCTTGGATAACTTAAGACCTCGACGTTGTGAAACAGGGTCGATCCTATGCCAATCTCCGTCAAGACTCCAGCTCGGGATCTTGTATGCAGCCTTAGCTCTAGGAACCATTGGAACAGCTGGTTCACGAGTGAGTTTGGCATCTGCTGGTGCAAACCAATATGACAAGCCTAAAGATAAAGGAAGCTTCTTCAACTGGTACTTTCTTATGGTAAATACAGGCGCCATTATTGGTGCGACCGCGATTGTATATACACAGGACAATGCTAGCTGGAAACTCGGGTTCGGCCTCTGCGCCGCTGCGAATTTGATCAGTTTCATTGTTTTCATCTCCGGAAAGAGATTCTACAAGCATGACAAGCCCATGGGAAGTCCCTTCACAAGTCTTATCCGTGTTTTTGTTGCAGCTACGGTAAAAAGAAATGCTGTGGTTTCATCCAAAGAGGAAGACTACCATCACCATGGGCTCGGAAAAGAGGCTGCAATGCCCTCCAAGAGCTTCAGGTGAAAACAGAAAACCCTTTCTTGATTCTTGAAACTTAAACACAGAGCTGAAAGATCGAGCTCTTTACATGTGCAGGTTCTTGAACCGTGCAGCGTTGAAGACCGAAGGGGACTCAGTAGATAATATCTGGAGGCTATGCTCTGTTCAGGAAGTAGAAAATTTCAAAGCCGTCCTCCGACTTGTTCCTTTGTGGCTAGCCATCATCTTTGTTAGTACTCCCATTGCGATCCAATCAAGCATGATGGTACTCCAAGCTCTACTCACAGACCGTGGCCTCGGCCCTCACTTCAAAGTCTCGGCCGGGTCACTCCAAGTCATAGCATTCATCTCAGCATGCATCATGATCTTAATGAACAACTGGACAATCTATCCCATGTACCAGAAGCTCTTCCATAGGCCACTAACACCGCTACAAAAAGTCGGGCTAGGCCAAGTTTTAATCATCCTAAGCATGGCAACATCTGCGGTTGTGGAAGCAGAGAGGCTAAAAACAGTTCAAAAAAATGAGCAGCCCATGTCAGTGTTATGGCTGCTTCCTCCTTTAGTTATAATAGGAATAGCTGAGGCCTTCCAATTACCGGCGAATACTGAATTCTTCTATGGAGAATTCCCCGAGTCATTGAAGAACACCGCAACTTCAATGAGCTCACTGATGCTTGGACTATCATTCTATATAAGCACAGCTCTGATCGATCTGATCCAGAGGACCACTGAATGGTTACCAAATGACATTAACCATGGAAGAGTGGACAATGTGTACTGGGTCTTAGTCGTGATAGGAGTACTGAATCTTGGCTATTTCCTTGTCTGCTCTTGGTTTTACAGATACAGAAACCTCAAGGAACATGATCAGGAACAAGATCCTAAAGATGTTACCATCTAAGAAATTTGTATCCATGTCTTAAATCAGTATCTTGTGTTTGTGTTTGTTTGCCATTAATGCCATGTCAAGTGTATTTTTCTATATTTTCACCACTTTACATATGGATTTTTCAAGTATCAGTGAAGAATTTTCTTCCGCTTGCTAAAACGTGATAAAAACGGCTCAAACCAGAAAGTTTTTGTTAAAGTTTTACTCATCAAACATAACTATTTAAGGCAAATTTATAAAGATCTAAAACATCTAAAGATCAATTCTATTCCACTTACTGTTGGTGATCATTGACGTCACCCTAACAACATTTAGAGTAAATTTTGAAAACATGAGCCTCCCTCAAGATACTTTTGCAGATGATGAGAATTTCAACAAAGACTAATCATTTTAGTTTTATATTGTGCTGATGATTGGTGGATAATATTAGGATTATGTCAAATCCGTATATTTGTTTATTATATACACCAACGTGTTACTTGAAATTTTCAGAAGTCCCATTCAAATTTATATTTTTCGGATGCCATTTCACAAAAGTCTATTTTACATCATTAAATTTGGATTCACACAAAATTTGATTATTATTATTTTTTTTTTTTACGTTTTCTCTTATTTCTTTAAATTTCAATATATTTTCAATATAAAATTATATATGCATGTTAAAAAAAAAAAACAAATTCAGGGGCATTAAAAAATTTGAGGTCCCATTCGAATGTTTCAAAAGAATGTGTTACAGTTGTCTCTGTGTGTATAGAATGAGGATTTCTATATATGCATGATTGCAGCATCACAGTATCACACACACATGACACAACACAAGTGCAAGTAAACTCCTGCTCCCTCTTGTTCTCTCCGTCATGGCTAATTCAGTCTCAGAGGACACGGAAGCTCAGAGCCCTGGCGATAATCCAAGTAGCAAGCGCGGTGGCTGGATCACTCTCCCTTTCATGTTGGGTAATATTTTTGTTATATGTTTTCTTTTTTAAACCAAAACATAGAACAAATGTTCATCGGGTTCTATCTTGTGCAGCAACAATACTAGGTCTCGCAGTAACTTCTTTCGGATGGTTAATGAACTTGATAGTCTTCCTGATCAAGGAATTCAACATCAAGAGCATCGCTGCTGCTCAGATTTCAAACATTGTTAATGGATGCCTCAGCATGTTTCCCCTTGTTGCAGCCATTCTAGCTGATTCTTTCTTCGGAAACATTCCCGTCATCTCGGTTTCTGCTCTCATTTCTCTGCTTGTAAACTCTCCAAAGACTCACTTTGTTTTCATCACTTCTCTTTCCATATATGTTCTTATACTCATTCTGTTTTTTCAGGGCATGGTTCTCTTGACCCTAGTTGCATTCTTCGACAACTTAAGACCTCGACCTTGTGAATCCGGGTCAATACTATGCCAATCTCCGTCAGGTCTCCAGCTCGGGATCTTGTATACTGCCTTAGCTCTAGTGACCACTGGAACAGCTGGTACACGAGTGAGTTTGGCATCTGCTGGTGCAAACCAATATGACAAGCCTAAAGATAAAGGAAGCTTCTTCAACTGGTACTTCCTTATGGTAAATACAGGCGCCATTACTGCCGCGACTGCGATTGTTTATACACAGGACAATGCTAGCTGGAAACTCGGTTTCAGTCTCTGCGCCGCTTCGAACTTGATCAGTCTCATCGTTTTCTTCTCCGGGAAGAGATTTTACAAGCATGACAAGCCCATGGGAAGTCCCTTCACAAGTCTTATCCGTGTTTTGGTGGCTTCTACAGTAAAAAGAAATGCTGTGGTTTCATCCAAAGAGGAAGACTATCATCACCATGGGCTCGGAAAAGAGGCTGCAATGCCCTCCAAGAGCTTCAGGTAAAAACAGAAAACGCTTTCTTGATTCTTAAAACTTAAACACAGAGCTGAAAGATCTAGCTCTTTACATGTGCAGGTTCTTGAACCGTGCAGCGTTGAAGACTGAAGGGGGCTCTGTAAATAACATATGGAGGCTATGCTCTGTTCAGGAAGTAGAAGATTTCAAAGCTGTCCTCCGACTTGTTCCTTTGTGGCTAGCAATCATTTTCGTTAGTACTCCTATTGCGATCCAGTCGAGCTTGGTGGTGCTCCAAGCTCTAGTCACGGACCGTGGGCTCGGCCCTCACTTCAAAGTCTCGGCCGGGTCACTCCAAGTCATAGCATTCATCTCAGCATGCATCATGATCTTAATGAACAACTGGACTATCTATCCCATGTACCAGAAGCTCTTCCATAGGCCACTAACACCGCTACAAAAAGTCGGGGTAGGCCAAGTTTTAATCATCCTAAGCATGGCAATCTCTGGGGTTGTGGAAGCAAAGAGGCTAAAAACAGTTGAAGAAAATGAGCAGGCCATGTCAGTGTTATGGCTGTTTCCTCCTTTAGTTATAGTAGGAATAGGTGAGGCCTTCCACTTACCGGCTAATACTGAATTTTTCTATGGAGAATTCCCCGAGTCATTGAGGAACACCGCAACTTCAATGACCTCATTGATGATTGGACTATCATTCTATGTGAGCACAGCTCTGATCGATTTGATCCAGAGGACCACTGAGTGGTTACCAAATGACATTAATCATGGAAGAGTGGACAATGTATACTGGATTTTAGTCATGATAGGAGTATTGAATCTTGGTTACTTCCTTGTCTGCTCTTGGTTTTACAGATACAGAAACCTCAAGGACAATGATCAGGAACAAGATCCTAAAGATGTTACCATCTAAGAAGCAACATGTTTTGTTTTAGTTTTTGATTCAGTATCTTGTGTTTGTGTTTGTTTGCCATTGTAATAATATATGTCAAGTGTGGTTTTCTGCATTTTTATCAAAAATTTGTGTCAAATGAATTAAGATTACTTACATTTGCCAGAATCAATACTCTTTTTAGGAGCACCAACCTAATGTTTGAAAACGACAACAGAGGGTAAAGGTGGGGAAACGTCAATCAGGTATTTTCTAGACAAAATCATTTTTCAATAGCACAAAATTGTTCTGTATTCCTTACATATTATAGTTTTAACGATTATTCCATCTTTTATCTTTATCATGCTTCCTCAGTGCTCTGTAAACGTTCATATGGTATCTTCTGAGTTGTAGTGACTTTGTTCGTGTATAAGTTAATCTATATAAAAAGTGGATTCTACAGCTTTGGAGATGCTCTAACAAATTTTTATATTTCTCCTTTACCTTGTGTCTTCATCTCTCCGTTTCTTTTAGGCAATTTATTTCTGATGTTATCTAATTCTCTCTTTTCCAATATTCATTCATTAATGGGAGATGGTGGGGTTAATTGGTTATACAACTTATATTCTTTATATTCAACTCCAAGTTAGTTATTCAACAACTACACTCTATGTTCAATAGGTATGTTGCTATAACTGTTCAAATGTGTAACAAAATGCTTCGAAAACTCTTTTTAATACATCATTGTAGAGAATTGACTCTGACTCAATCTAAATACAATATCCCTCTTTATGAGATCACTCTTTTATTACTATGACATACGTTACAAGACAAGAATGTTGAATCTGGACCAAGGAGGAACAAAAAGTTCTTATGCCTCAGAACTGCAACCAACGTGGTTGTGGTTTTGATCCATATGCGAGTCTAGAACTGAACAGACCTTGTCTCTGCTCGGTTATAAATGGTAAATCAACAAATCTAGTAGTTGATACAATGAGTGGAGCTGCAAAGACCAAATGGAGCCTAAGACAAATGCCCTGATGCTACTAACAGATCGTAGAGCAAAAAAATAAGAACTATTGACACGTGCAGAAGAAGAGTTTCTTACAATGGCGAGAACTAGAGCTCTGTCCTCAAGACTGAATGGTGGTTGGCTCCGTACACCACTTCCATACTTTAACTTGACCACTTCCGTCTCCAGTGAAAAATATGCCCCCGGGACCTATCTGGATTGAACGTATCTCCTGCTTTGCTAAAATTTTGCCCCTTTCCGTAAACCTTAGATCAGATCCCAACAAAGAAGTAAGCTTTTGAAAGGGAAACAGAACTGTAGGCTCGTAAAATAAACAGCACTAGAAGGACTTACGATGGCAGGTCATATACATGCAATGAATTGTCATTACGTGAGCATAGCAATACCGGCTTGGCTTCTGCATCATGCATGCCACATAGAGCTAGCACGCCCTGAATCCAATTAGTCATTGAGAATCCGTTAGTGACATTACAGACTGAACCAAAAGAGAGGATTAGATTTCACCAAACAGCACAAAGCAAAGAAACCGTACGTAATCTTCTGTGTGAGTGTATGTCACTTCCAAGTTTCCACTTGCAGAAGCAGCCCATATCTACAGCGGAAAAAAACCCGAAAAGTAGATAATGTCATCTTCAGGATTGTATGCAATTCAATGAAGAAAGGCAGAAAATCTTCTATAGAGATAAACGCAAACCTTGACTGTATTGTCCAATGAACATGACAGAAGGAATTGATCCCAGCAAATGAGAGACATGACAACTGAAGTATGCTCTGTAAGCGTTTGTATACACTGCAGATTATCCAGGCTCCAAACCTATTAAAAACAAACAAAGCAGACCTATTAGCTCAAACAAAAACTCAGAATCTGAGGGTTTGATTCACACATGATAGGCACTACTTGCTTTTATTGAATTGTCCATGGAACCGGAATAGAGTCTGTTTGCTCCAACATATAGAGAAACAACTGCAAGGGTGTGACCTTTTAGTGATGCAGCCGGATCAAAACAGTTAGTGGTTGTATTGTATCTCCAAACCAAAATGGAGCCATCCTGCACAGAGAGTAATCTATCGTTATAAGAACTTGTCAGTTTAAAACTCTACTGACTTTGTTAACACATGTGTTTCACCAGAGAAAGCAGAAGTACTTGGAATAATACTTTACGGAAAAGAGAAAGAGGATGAAGTATAAATATGACACTGAAGCACAATTCCTACTTTAATGGAAGAACAAAATTTAACAGTCATTCAAAGTACTTACTTGTGTGCCAGCAAACAGCAGATCAGTACTAACAACCAGTGCATATACATCCCCAACAGGTCCAGTGAGACTCAGATCCGCATTGTTTTGGATATTCCATGCCTGAATATATATATAAGTACGCATCAAGAATCTATACCCCAAACAGTAATAAAACCCAACAGCGTAGGAAAATAAAACTGATACTAGTGAATCATACTCAACTTACCTTAACTAAATTTGGCATGCCAACCAATAGCCAGGGGCCTTCACTAATCATGCAGCCAACTTCCCCACCAACATTGATCACACTTGTACACTATATCATAAAAGAGACAATACAAACGATAATGTTAAGTTCAGTAATTAAAATAGTCAATCTAAAAAAAAAAAATCAGAAAGCATTCCTTAATGCAAACACGCTTATTTACATAATGTTGAGTTCAGTAATTAAACTATATAAACATGGGTTCTGCAGCGTGAGAGGCCAAAATAGCACATCTATTGTTCCAGCTAAACCACATTTAATCCTAACCACGCAATGAAAAGTATCAACTGAATGATTCTACTACAACCACTACGGAACGGAAACGAAACTGAAGCAAACACCAATAAAAGGCAAATCAGAACCTGTCCTGAAGCACAATCCCAAATCCGCAGAGTTTCATCTTTACTGGCCGTATAAAGCTTATCAGATCCTGATGGTAGAGCAATCCCAGTAACAAGCTAATCAACAAAACACCACCCCAAAAACAATAAACATCACCAGCAAATAATAATAAAACCATACACGATACATCACTTAAAAAACTGAAACAACAATACCTTGTTATGACCATCTAACTGAGTCAACAAAGAGAAACTTTTGCCAATACTCCAACAATGCAAGTATCTACATTTATCACCATAAGGGCATTTCCCATCAACCCAGAATTTGCAAAGCTTCTCAGTCTTGGTCACTGTTCTGTTCCCACCAAACTTCCCCCAGCTATTACCATTCCCACTGAATCCAGGTCCTCTTCGATGACTCGGACCCGCAAAACCAGATTCGTCAGCGACCCTTTTGTGCGTAGACGACGAAGAAGAAGGACCCGGACCCGAACCCGGAGCGGGTAATTCTCTGTGTAGGTAAGGGCAAGGGAAGCGAGTACAGCGACCAGCTCGCCAATGGAAACAAACCTTCTGATTTGCGTCAGGCGTGGGACGATTCGAGCCACCTAGTCTCTGAAAGACTCTCTTGTTTTCTCCATTCATATCGAAATCCATCTCTTAATTACACAAAAATTGACTCTCAGAAAACTCGGAATTGGATTATCCTGTAAACGTCGAACGGATCATCGTTACTTTCAAATCCGATCATAAGTAGAAACAATCCAACGAAACCCTAGATCAATTTTTACCTACAAAGCGATCTCCGATTCTTAATTAAATCAAAATTTGGAAGACAATCTCAAGCTGCTTCGAGTTTTCTTGAAGAAAGTGAGGAGACGAAATCGGAGCCCTCCACGTGTGAAAATTTCTAATTTAAAATTGTAAAATTTGCATTTTGAGATTCGATAGGAACGAAACTATTGGGCCTTATTGGGCCGTTGAGTAAAGTAATTTGTTACATATTATTACACTAATGTAACAAATGTACAATCTACAAGAGTTTGGAGCTAGTTTAGTATGAATTGTGTGTGGTGTTTACACAATTTGTGTACAACTAACTGGTAGAGGAACTCAAATTACTCAAAGGCTAGTCTCTGATTACCAACAAGTGAAGCATATGATCCGTTTTGTGCCAGCAATTCGGAATGTGTTCCAAGCTCTATCACCTTCCCATCAGAGCATACAGCGATTTGATGTGCGCTCTGGACTGTGCTTAATCTGTGAGCGATGACTAGCGTTGTCCTGTCTTTCATTAGACGGTTCAATGCACTCTGGACCAAGCGCTCACTTACTGCATCAAGCGCACTTGTGGCCTGCAACAAGAAAGCAAGCAAGAATAAGTAGAGTGGTCTCCTGTTATCTTAAGCTATTACTGTTTTTAGTACTACTGCTCTTCTGTCAAGTAGAGGCTAGCATATTATCTAAACAACACAACTAGATAACAGTGTAAAAGTAATTCGCTCTTTCGACACTCTAGAATGTAGATAGGAATATTTTGTGCTCTTGCTGAATATGTTCCCTATCTCCAAACGAGCAAGCTGGCACTAAGGTACAGGTTCTAGCAAAGCATGTTCTTAGTTAAATAGGCCATCAAAGGCGAGATTATTAAACCAAGAGTCTCTTACCTCATCAAGAATCAAGATTGGGGCGTTTTTCAGCAGAGATCGGGCTATGGCAACTCTCTGAAACATTGAAAACATCAATATCCGACAATAAATTCTATAAAGGAATTAAATGAAGTAGCAAATGTTGTGTTTCTATACCTGTCTCTGTCCCCCGCTAAGCAAGCCTCCTCGTTCACCAACTAACGTATCATAGCCCTGTTATACAAACATTAGCATTGGTCAGAAGAAGCTAAAGTGCATTTACAAGGACGAACAGGTGAGTTGCATAAATGAAGCACAGGAATCCAAACCTGAGGAAGCGAAATTATGAAATCATGGGCGTTGGCAGCTTTGGCTGCTTTAATGATGTCGTCCTTGGACACATGATCATTGGGGAGACCATATGCAATGTTCTCGGCCACAGAGAGCGAAAAGAGAACAGGTTCCTGAGTCATGAAGAAAACAAACATTTGAAGAAAGAAGAAGAATAATTCTACCATGCCCGAACCATGGATGGTATGTATACACACCTGATTCACAATCGAGACAACCTTAGCCCATTCACTCTTGTCAAATATTCTCACATCCTCTCCAGCAACAGTAATACGTCCTTGTGTTGGCTGCAAGAGATAAAACTTCAACCTATCAGCATGATGTAAATGCTGCTTCAAACTTAGTCTTAACCTATGTACACTTCAAATGGGAAGACGAGAGTAGACTAACCTCATAGAAGCGTGCCAATAACTGAACAATAGTACTTTTTCCAGCACCACTAGAGCCAACAAGAGCAGTTACAGTACCAGAATTCAACGTCAAATTGAGCCCATCAAGAACTTTCACATCGGGTCGTAGAGGATAAGCAAAATGCACATCTACACTAGACAACATAGAACATGGAACACCACAATCAAAAAGAAGTATACCAGCAGTTATCCATAGCAAGTTTAGGGCCTCTAGGAATGAGATAACCTGATGAGAGTTTTTTTGTCTGATTTTACCTTCAAGGCAGACATCTCCAGCCCATGTTAGTGTACGTAGATTGTTGGTTGATTTCAAATCTGACATGTAGTAGTTATCAAGGTGGCGGACATTCACATTAGGGCCAGAAGACAAGAACAGTTTAAGGTTTTCATCTTGGACTTTCTTTCTATGTATATCTCTTTCTAAACCATAGGCAAGAGCCTCATCTATGTCCACTGCGTTTAAAATGGAATTGATCCTGTCAATAGCAGCAAAAGCTCCACGTAGATCTCCAAACGTGTTTACAAGCCCTTGTACCTGGTAAAAAGAATCACAAATTATGGCAAAAAACTTACATCTATTGGATATGGCCTATGAGTAACAAGTAGCTGTCGTGTGGATAGAAGTACTTACGGCAAATGTTAGAGTAAATGTGTAGCCAATGAAAGAAACAACTGTTCCAACAGCCAGCTCACCCTGCGTACGAATAATAACCAAGATAAATAAAGTATAAAATGAGCAAAAAATTGTAGCAACATAAGAAACTACACAAATGAGATCTTTGAGAAATTCGATTCTTTGGTTTTGAAGAATTCAATGTCAGAAGGTAGTAACTTTACTATGGCTCGAAACATCCAGAACAGTTACTCCATAAATGAAAGAGTTTCATGACCTATAAGTCAATCCACAATTCTCTTTACATGTTCATGGCCGAAAAGCTTAACTTCCCCCAAGACATATGCCTCACAGTAAAGTTCATAACCACAACTTATAATTGCAATGAAAAAGTCTTCCAGGCAGGTTTGTCTTACCGTCTTCACCTTGTTTCCCCCAAGACAGTATAGAGCCAACAGAGAAATATAAACCGCAACTCTTGTTATAGATTCATTTATAGATTTGAAAGTACCAAGCTTTAAGCCACTCTGCTGGTAAGCAAGAATCTGTTCATCAAACAGAAGGTTAGAATAATAGATCACAGAGCAGTTGATACGAAAACAACAATTGTTTAGAAGGGAGGAGCTTTAAATAGTAAAAGGTCTGAATTATGACCTGGCTACCGAAGAGAGACATCTGACGTTTTTCACCACTGAATGATCTTACCTATAACGAGAAACAAATTACTTGAGTCTTCAAAAGAAAATCAAAGTTTCTTAGTGAAGTGAACCGTCACAATGAAGTCAGAAACTTACGGTTCTGATTGCAGAGAATGTTTCTGATACACAATCAGACATTGTTGCTTGGGCTAATCCATGTGCTTTATAAACAGGAACAGTCGATCTCTTGTACACAGCTTTTGAGATTTGACCGAGTGAAAAGATATAATCGTAAGCAAAGACATACCAATTACCACAGAAAAAATGTAGGAGAAATAAAAAAGACGTAAGCATTTACCAACTAAAACAGACACAGCCAGCATTAATAGGCCAAGCACTGGTGCAAGTTGGGGAGACAGGGTAAACAAAATGCAGATTGTTCCAAAAACCTACAAATGAGATAATGCATGAGCTATAAGACAAAGTACTGGACATTCATGAGATGCAACAAGATACTCTCTGTCATTTGTTGAACTCCAAATATAACACCAGACAAAACACCATGCCAAGGTCAACAACACAGAGCTCACATTTGCATAGTAAAGAAATGGCTTGCCTCAGAAAATGCCCTAAATCCCCGATCTCGAGAGATGTTATCATTCACAATGCTATTCAGAGCACCAAGATCAGAAGTGAGCAGCCCCGTAAGCTCTCCTACCTAGGATAAATGAACTCAATAGTAATAATTAGGGAAGTTCGTGTCAAAATATCCCAAACCTGAACTGAGGAACAGAATGAAGATACACAAATACCTTGTATTTGTCAAAAAACTCTGCCTGCAAATATTCGAAAAAAAACCCATAAAAAAACTATTCCAAGGCAATACCACAAAAAGCCAACAGCATCATCATCATCATACCTTCTGGATCAAAACCCTTCTGAAAATCTGAGCTCTTAAAGTTGCCATAACACTCTCCCAAATAGCAGTCATATTAGTAACAAAAGCAATAGTAAAAACCGGTTCCAACGCATACAAAACCGCAATTTTACTCAACAACCGCCATAAAGGCTCAGGTCTCACCCCAATCAACACTTCAAAGAATCTACCTACAACCAACACAACCAATTTAACTCAAACCACAACACAATAAGAGCTAAATCACTACAATCCCCAAAGAAGACTCATTTACCTGAAAAAACAGGCATAGAGAGAGTACAAGAACTGCATCCAACAAGAGTAAGTAAACAAACACTGAGCCTAAGCTTATGTTTACTCAACAAGCTCCACACAAGTCCCCATTTGATCAAATCCTTCGATTCTTCCTTATCAGATCCTTCGATATTCGGGTCTGATTCGTCCACGATAGGAGGCGCTCCAGTGACGTAAGCTCGAGCCAATCCATTGGATTTCACCTTCAACGAATGCAAAAACGGTGCTGTAGAGGTTCTGCGGAAGGAGAGAGATGGGCTAGGTTCGCGCGATTTATAAAGAGAAGCTTGGTATAGTTGTCTACGAGTGGTTCCGTGGTGGAAGAGGAGAGTGTTTGCAGTCGCCATTGATATCTAACGAGAGCTTCACTACTGTACAAAAACATATATAAATAGCTAAACAAAAAATTGAGAATTAAATAAAACAAATGGTTCGCGTATCCAGATTAATTATCAAAGTTATCAATTTCTTAATCATTTATTAAATGGTTCCGTTATTAAAATACTTCGAATATTTTGGCTATTTATGCAAAACTTTTACAATTTACGGTGGGTTTTGCAGATCATTTGCTATTCATGGAATTGAACAGAACAAAACTTATTAGAAATTCACTGAAGTGTCATGTACCTTCTAGTATTTGTTGAAAGTGGCCCGAGATTGATTTATATTTACATAAACATCTGCTATTATTGTTGAAATACTTGAGTCTTTTGCTATTTACATAAATGCCTATAACTTTCACTATTTAGAAGAATGTCTCATATCTTTTGTTATTTATAGAAGAACCTGAAACTTTGGATCTCTATTACAAACTGCCCAAATGTTTACTACACATTAATCTTCATAACTTTTTGTTTCTTAGAAGGATAAAGAGATTGCTGACAAAGAATGCAGAGATTATAATTACACTGCACATAACAACACATGCTCTAAAATGTTGAATCATTCAGCGTCGTTTTCAAAAAATGGTGAAATCCTAAAGACTAGAAAAGGGAAAAATATACGACAAACAAAAAAAAAATGAGCCAAAAATCGGATATTAAAATCCTCTAATAACTCCAAAGTGAATAATCGGCATCACCTTCACCGTCGTAACTATGGTTCCATTGTACGGACGGTGGTGGCAAAAGCATACCTTCCGCCATATTAGACCACAACCTCGGCATACCAAACATATCTTCATCATTTACATAAAACAGATCGTTCTGTTCCTCCTCTGTAACAACAACAACAGCTTCCACCATTGTCTCCACCATGTCGAAGTCAAGATCCGCCGCAGCATGATCACTCGTCACCTCATCCCGAAGAGCCATTGCAGCTTCAGCAGCCGCTTTTTGAATATCCTTAGCACAGGTTGTCTCCGGTATTCTCAGCCTCCAAGCCGAGTCAGCGAAATTGAGACAAGCGGCACGACCACGGAGGGTGAAAGTTCTGCTGTTGTTGGGAAAGTTCCTAACCAGATTCTTGATTTCTTGTTTGGCTCTCTTACTTCACACACCCATTTGCCTGAGTTTCTTCTACGTACTCCTCTGTATATCGGGTGACGTGTCTCTCTAAACTTCTTGCGACCCGCTGGTTTCTTCGGACAGCACGTCGCCAATGTCGGAGAGTAGTCGGCGCCTACTGAAACATGTGACTCGTACTCGGAAGAACTAAAACTTTCAGAAAACTCAGAGGGGGAGTTCATGAATAAAATTTTGAAAAGCAAAAGATCTCTGGTCTGTTTGGTTTGGATAAAAGATGGCTTTATCTCTAATAAAAGTTTGCAATTTAAAGAGAAAGTGTGTGCGAACACGGAGTTTCTGTCTCCGAGGAATGACAACACGGTAAGGGCCCACGGTTTTGTAATGATACTCACTAGTTATCAGACACGTGTCCTTGACCCATAAGGGAAGATTTTGACTCTTTACTCTCTATAACTTTATGAGCTTTTATTGTATTGTGTGTGGCTGTGATTGGGTTGTGATTGTCGTTGTCACACCCCACGTTTCTAAAATATCTCTTTTGTGGATAGATATTAAGATGCTGTTTGTGAAGCCTTTTTTTTACTTTCACTGTTTACTTTGGTGATCCGTTAAACCAAGTGGATCAAATTTATGTATGCGGTTAATTTTTTTATTTCAACTAATATTTTATGTGCTGGCAATAATTTTCTATTATATTCCCGTTTTTTTTTTTTTAATATGTAAATAAGCCCTTTTTTTCTTTCGAACTTGTAGCCTACTAAAACTCAAGGCTAATTCTGATCGTGTGAATGTGTTTGTAGTTGTTGTGAGGTGTGCGCTCTGGATTTTTTTTTTTTTTTTTTTGTTCATATCAAATTGGAGGTTTAGCCGCATTACTTTTTCTCTCCACCTTCTCTCAAAAAGACCTACACCTCTTTTTTAAGATTTGGTTTTTCCGGTCGGTGTCCGGTTGGTTTTAGATCTAGATCGGATTTTATTTTTTAATGTCCACGGGTATAGATCTACCTTCCTCTGTCTCTCTTCTCCCATTCAGGTTGATATCCGAAAACCTATCTTATTTGATTCTTTTCCCTGATTTGAATCTTGCATGTCTCGATTATGGATCCTTTTTAGCTTTCACTTGATTTTATTGATAAGATTCGAGTCAATTTTGGTTGATGATTTCACGGGTATGAGTTCTCGTGCAAGCTTATATAGAGGAGTCTCAGGCTTTTCTCTTCTCGAAGCTTCTTTGGTTCTCTCTTAAATAAATCTGATTTGCAGCCGGCGTCCTTTGCTTCTCGGTTCCAGTTATCAAAATTGTTTTTCGGTCTTAGTCTAATTAATTTCTTGTGTTTTAGCCATTTTGGATCTTGTACTTGTAATGGTCCTTGTACTTGTAATGGTCTTAGTTGTAGTCTCTGGCAATTTTGTTGGTTGCCGGCACCGTCTCCGGGTCATCATATGTGGTGATCGCGGCACAGCAATGTTTTTATCTTAATGAATAAGAAAGTATCTTCTAGTGAAAAAAAAGGACTTAGATTACTTTTTTCAAAAAAATCTAAAAACATAGAACAACCATAATTTTATAAATAAAATATTAGCAAATAATGGGTTATTTGCTATAATAGGGCCAATTTGTTGGAAAATAACTAGTTTGGTGCAAATTTTTTGTTAATTACTAGTTTAGATTCATATGGCCATAGTACCATTTGCAGAAATGTCATTACAGAAATGTCATTATTTTAAAACGCCACATCATCAAACAAATCTGTTACAAGACACGACAAATTTATTTGAATTCTGATAGATTTATTTGAACATTGACAGATTTGTATGGAAATTTAATCTCCCGAAAACAAGTCTACCGTGGTTTGATGACATATTTTTATTCGATCACAAAGTTATTTTTGCTAATAGATTTATTTAAGTAAGTCTATGACATGACACGACAGATTTGTTTGGTTCAACAAATTTATGTCTTTAGTTGGTAGAGTTGTTTTACTTGATAGATTTATTTAATAAATCTTTGACATGACAAAACAAATTTCTTTAAGGTTGATAGAGTTTTTTTTTGTTGTTGGCAAACTTATTTCTCCTGTCGACATACTTAACAATTCTCATGGTCAAATACTTCTTATTTTTTTGTTTTGTGACTACAAATATATACACAAGTCTACTACTGAAGCAAACTAATAAATCTGGGAAAATTAGCTCTGACGTTATAACAGATTTTTTGGTCAATGGTGACAGATTTATTTACGTTCATAGACTTTCAAATAAATTTGTTACCTATCCAAAAATCTATCATTAAAGGTGACGAATTTTGACCTAATTTTTAGTTTATCTGAATTTTAACCTAAATATAAGGTGAGAAATTAACTAAACTTATCTCTCATCATTACTCATTTGGTTCAAAAGTTTTTATTTCTTTTTCTATCCATCAATAGTTTATCAAACTTTTTCAATCAATGGATCATGAAGTGAATCTAGTTTTTTTTTTTTTTGTATATCATAGTTTTTTATTTATGTTTGATATATAGATGTTTTGATTCATTTATTAACTAGTATAAATCATTTGGAATAATTTGAATGATTTATGTTTGATATATAGATATTTTGATTATTTACTAACTAGTATTAATAATTTGGAATAATTAAAATGATTTATGTTTGATATATATATATGTTAATAATCTCTAATGTTTAATCAGAATTAAAAAAAAAAAATCAAATTATAATAGAATTTTTGTGATTATGTTGTGTAATATGGATAAACGGTCTTTTGTCAAAAGATTAACATCCTTCTAGTAAGTCTATGAGAGATACCCCAAACTATTAATTTTAAAAAGATTAACCCTATTCTAGTTAATTTCTCTTTATCCTATGGAATGAATTTGTCACCGATATATGGAATGAATTTATCCTATGGAATTACATGTTTCTAACTTAAAAAATTGTTAGAATTATCAATAGAAATAGTAAGTTATATATATCTAGGGGTGTCAATTGGGTCCGCGGTCCGAAAGCCAGACCCGTTTGGACCACCTTCATAGTAGGTATAGGTTTTTGTATTGGAGACCGCAAATTCGTGGGCCTCGCGGTCCAGCCCGTTTGGACTCGCAGTCTCGTGCGATCTGGTTAGTTGATTATCTGCGGTCTACAGTCCAGTCCGCCAAATGTTGTGTTTGCTAATTCCCTGATAAAACAAATAAGTGTAACAAGGTGTTTTTTAATATTATTTAATCTTTGCAGATATTAAGAATGTTTGAGAGACCTCCAAATCTCACATCACTCTTCTTATTCTCTAATTTTTTATCTTTCCAAATCTCAAATCTCAATTTTTTTAATCAACACTCAATTCCATTCCTTTAAATTGTTTATGATGTTCACAATCAAAACTCATAAACTCAAATACCCTTTCGTATACTTGCTTGGTAATCTGGGTAATCTCCATGAAAAATCTCACAAAAAAATGGGTTCGGTGGTGTTATTGTTGGTATGGCTAGCTTTGTTGCTGCTATAGGGTTTAAAGTTCTTGGTTTAAAGTTCTTGGTTTTGAGTCTATTTAAATGTTTACAGATAATTTGTGATGTGATTTGTGTTTTTTTTTTTTTCAAACAGTTTTGACAGAAAAGAGAGAGACATGTTTCTTTTCTTCTTCTTTGTTTAAACAGACAAATTTTTGACAAAATTTGTAATCTGTTTAAATTCGTGGATCGATCCGTTTATCCGCAAAATATAGCAAAGTGGATATGAACCTTACTTATCTGGATCGCAGCCCACTGCAATTTAAACCGCTAAAACCTCAAAAAATATGAGACTGCATGGACCAGTCCGTTTAGGTCCTTATAACACCCCTATATAGGTCACTCTCAACAGTCACTATTTTCCATAAAATATCTTAACAAAGACAAAAAAAAAAAAAAATGTCTCGTGCCCTGTCACTATCGGTACGTATTTGACACAGCACTATCAAAGCTCAATGAAATATCTTCATCAGATATTATATTGCAATAATAAATTTGCAATAATAAATTATTCGTGGCAGCAGTAGAGGCAAACTCCAATTTGTGGTTAAAGACAGAAACGACAAAATAAGGTATATGGAGAAAGGAAGTGATTTGGCATATGTTATGGAAGCCACGTAAGGGATTTGTTACGCGGTTTGAGTGGCTCATGTGTCTCTCTTGTGGGATCCGTTTAGTTTTTTTTTATACATCCGTTTGGGGAGATTTTGCTGAATCCGTTGTTTCGGTTTTATACTCTACTTTCGGAAAATTTCTCTTTATAAAAATAGACATTTTCTACTTGGTTGGATGCGACTGGTCCGAGTTTTTTAATATTATTATCGATGAATTTATTCCAAAAAAAATAAATAAAATAAAGCAAGACAGAATCGAAAGGAAGCAAAACAGAGTTTCAGTCATCACACAGTCCGACTCAATTCCTTCTATGTTCTTCCATGTTTCAGAGGCTTCATTAACACAACAAGCCTTAATTTGACAATGGAATGTTTTTTTTTATTTGGTTGCTTACAAAGAGACCGAGATTCTACTGCACATATATAAATAACACAAAAGTAAAGGTTGAATCATTTACCATCGTCTTTATTATAACAACATCAAAAGAATATAGATATAATATAACAAAGGATTCATTCTAAAAAAAGGTGAAATCCAAAAATCTTATAAAAAAAGGAAAGAGACAATAATAAAATAATATGAAATTGAACAAAAATAGAATACCCAATGGTCTAGCTAGTAATTCCAGAGCGATACATCAGCATGATCACCTTCGCCGTCGTAACTATGGTTCCATTGCACGGACGGTGGTGGCAAAAGCATTGCTTCCGCCATACTATCCAACAAACTAGGCATCCCAAGGATATCGTCGTCATCTATGTAAAACATATCCTGCTGTTCACTCTGTTCCTCCCTAACATTATTATCAGCTTCCTCCACCATATCAGAATTCTTCACAGTCTCATTCTTCGTCGTTTCATCCTGAAAAGCCAAAGCAGCTTCAGCAGCCGCCTTCTGAATCTCTTTAGCGCAAGTTGACTCCGGTATTTTCAGCCTCCAAGACGAGTCGGCGAAATTGAGACAAGCAGCACGACCACGGAGAGCTAAAGCGGCTACATCGTGAGCACGAGCCGCCATTTCAGCAGTTTGAAAAGTTCCTAACCAGATTCTTGATTTCTTGTTTGGTTCTCTTACTTCACAAACCCATTTCCCTGAGTTTCTTCTACGCACTCCTCTGTATATCGGATGACGTGTCTCCCTAAACTTCTTACGACCCGCTGGTTTCTTCGGACAGCTCGTCGCCAGTGTGGGAGAGTAGTCTCCGCCAAATGAAACCGAAGACTCGTACTCGGAAGAACCACACTTTTCAGAGAACGATGTGTTCATGTTTCGAAAAACTGGATAAGGTTTTAGTGAAAAAAGATCTCTGTTTTTTTTGGATAAAGGTAATTTATTTCTCTCTCTGTTTCTTTTTCTCTTTTCAGGTGGGTTTTTAAGAGTTTGTAAGTTCGAAAGAAAACGTGTGAGAAAGTTTGGAGTTTAATTACACTGGAATTTGTAACAAGGAGTTTTATATCCCAAGGATGACAAGTGGACAGGACACAGCTAAAGCCCGCCACGGTTTTGTAATATTTTTCACTTATTTCTTGACACGTGTCCTTTTGACATCTTTTAAAAGCACGCTTTTTTGAGTTTTGACTCTTCAAGCGTAAGTATTTCTTTACTTAACTTCTAATGTGTCGATGTGTGGCTGTGTTCCCCTTGCGTCGGTGCTGGTGATAAAGACAATTTGTTTATTATTCATTACATTTTATAGTAATGTTTCTAAAGGTTGTCCTATAAAACGAAAACAGGCTCCTGCATATATATATATAAATTAATGGACAACATAGACGTCCCTCCATCTTAAATACTTGTCATTCCGAGTTAAATATTTTGTTTCTGTTTAGTTGTTATTATCATTTTTAATTGACAATTATCTCATTTGTCTCTAATTAAAAAAATAATAAATAATTTAGAATTCTAATAGTCAAATAAGAACATAACAAAATATTTACGTATTTTTTTAATATTTGTGAAAAGTCTAGAATAACAAATAATTTGAAATGAAGAAAATATGTGGATGTATTTTAAATGCTATTTAAACAAGTTTTAAACTTATTTTGTATGAATACATAAATCATTTAATTAGTATTTTTTTCACTACAATATACTTCATTTAATTTGTATATTTTTCACTACAATATATTTGGGTGCAACTGGTTGTAACTGGGAGGAATAAATAGAACGAGGAATAAATAGAACGAGAGAGTAATAATTTAGTGAAATAAAAATTAGCAGAATAATGATTTTTTGAGTAATAAAATGAAAAAAATAATTGAGAATAATCATGAATTAATCTGTATTTTATTCCTATCCAATGACAACCCGTAGCAGTCTTCGTTAAAACTGATTGAAACAAAAATTACTCCAAATTTGTTTTTGCTTTTACAACCTTGTGTGGTATTTTAACAAGAAAATTGAAAATCATGTATATTTTTTATTTCCAATATCTGGGCGATATCTTTATTCCCATTAACAAGAAAAGCTAGATTCTTGATTTCTTGTTGGGTTCTCCTACTTCACAAACCCATTTACCTGAGTTTCTTCTACGTACTCCTCCGTAGATCGGATGACATGTCTCCCGAAACTTCTTACGACCGGCTGATTTCTTCTGACAGCTCGTCGCCAATGTCGGACTGTAGTCACCTCTTATCGAAACCGAAGACTCGTAATCGGAAGAACCAAACATTTCACAGAATGAGTTCATCGATATAGTTTCAAAAAATGTAAAAAGATACATGTTCTGTTGGGTTTGGATAAAAGTGTCTGAGAGAGTTTGGTGTTTATACACGGAGTTTCTGTCTCCGAGAATGTCAAATGAACATAATACAGTAAGGGCCCACACTTTTGTAATGATACTCACTCGTTATCTGACACGTGGCCTTCAACCTTAAGGGGAGGTTTTGAATTTTGATTCGTCACTCATAAGTTATGAGCTTTTTGAAACTTTTATGGTGTTGAGTTTGTGGCTGTGATTGTTTGGGGAACAAATTGTCGTTGTGACCCCACGTTTCTAGAATAATAGACTTTAAAGTATCTGCGGAGAGATATTTTAGATGCTGTTTACAAGGGTGTGGTACTCTCAAGACACAATATCATCCATAAAATATCTCAACAAAGACAAAAAAAAATGTCTCGTGCCCTCTCACTATCGGTGCGTGTTTGCCACAGCATTATCCAAAGCTCAATAAAATATCTTCATCAAATATTCTTTTTGCAATAATACTTCTTCGTGGAAATAGTAGAGCAAAAGTCCAGTTTGTGGTTATAGTTCTATATAGAAAGGAAGTGACGTGGCATATGTTATGGAACTCGAGAGCGAGCCTCGTAAGGAACTGTTACGTCCGCTGTTTAATCACGGTCTAGGATTTTAAGTGGTTCATGGGTCTCTCTTGTGGGATCCATTTAGTTTTTTGGATACACCCATTTTGGAAACATTTCCTGCATCGGTTGTTTCGGTTTTATACTCTACTTTCGGAAATTTGTCTCTTTTTTATATCGACATTATCCATTAGGTTGGATGCGACTAGTCCGAGTCTTATCATCGATGAATTTATTCCCCCAAAAAGAACATAGAATATCCAATGGCCAAGCTAGTAATTCCAAAGGGACACATCAGCAACATCTTCGCCGTCGTAACTATAATTCCATTGTACGGACGGTGGCGGTAAAAGCATAGCTTCCGCCATATTATCCAACAAACTCGGTAGCCCAAAGATATCGTCGTCATCTATATAAAAGGCATCCTTCTGTTCACTCTGTTCCCCAGTAACATTATTATTATCAGATTTCTCATTGGTATCCGCCATGGTCTCCACATTCGTCACAGTCTCGTTCTTAGTCTCATCCTGAAAAGCCAAAGCAGCTTCAGCAGCCGCTTTTTGAATCTCTTTAGCGCAAGTGGACTGCGGTATTTTCAGCCTCCAAGCCGAGTCAGCGAAATTGAGACAAGCGGCACGACCACGGAGAGCCAAAGCAGCTACATCATGAGCACGAGCCGCCATTTCAGCTGTTGGAAAAGTTCCAAGCCAGATTCTTGATTTCTTGTTTGGCTCTCTTACTTCACAAACCCATTTCCCTGAGTTTCTTCTACGCACTCCTCTGTATATCGGATGACGTGTCTCCCTAAACTTCTTACGACCTGCTGGTTTCTTCGGACAGCTCGTCGCCAATGTCGGAGAGTAGTCGGCGCCAAGTGAAACCGCAGACTCGTACTCGGAAGAACCAGACTTTTCAGAGAACGATGTGTTCATGTTTCGAAAAACTGGATAAGCTTTTAGTGAAAAAAGATCTCTGTTTTTTTTTTGGGATTAAAGTATTTTGTTTCTCTCTGTTCTTTTTTTTGTAAAATAAAAATATATCTTTTCAGGTGGGTTTTAAAAGTTTGTAGTTAGAAAGAAAGTTTGTGAGGGAGTTTGGAGTTTATACTACAATTTGGAACACGGAGTTTGTGTCTCTGACGATGACAAGTGGACGTATCACAGCTAAGCTCCACGGTTTTTTAATAATTTTCACTCTATCCTGACACGTGTCCTTTTTACACGCTTTTTTACTTTGACTCTTCAAACTGTTATACTGAGGAGGGTTCCAAAAATAATCCTTTAAATCTTTATTCTAGATTCGATCCTAAAAATACAGATATATGTAAATTATTAATATAATATAATTTAGTAATCAGAAAAAGTAAAGCAAATACATATTAATTATAAATATATGAAATAACTGCATATAATATTATAATGTTTTTATAGAATATAAATATTTTATTAATAATAAATTGTTACAGTTCTATTTACATAATAATTTTTTTGAGTTTATAAATTGATCAATTATATATTAAATTTTTTATTTTTTAGATGGACAATCATTAACAGCTTTTTTGTCTTTCCTATACATAACAACATTGTTAACCGTCATACACTTAAAAAAAAAAAATTTAAATAGTTTTTGAATGAACAAAACAAATTAAATATTCAAAACATTAATAGATCTCCAAAAATAAAATATCTACATTTTTTCAAAACAATTCAAACCATATAATATGATATCTAATAAAAACAAACCAAATCACGATCTTATGTGCCCACCCCTAATATTAATAACTTTTATGAGTGTTATTTTTGGAACTTTGATTATGTCAATGTGTGGATGTGATTGTCTTGTGTAGCCGGTAGGAAACAAGATTGTAATGAAAGGAAAGGAAAGCGAGCTAAGTAAAGAGGAAAGTAGTGAAAGTGATGGGGCATGTGTTCTGGACCTCAAGAGAGCAAGCTAAGTAAAGTAGAGACAGTACGTCCGCTTCTTAGCCACGCCTTAAGATTTTGATATTTTTTTGGTGGCCCATGCGGCTCTCTCTTGGGTATCATGCTTTTTTCTGTTTTTGGAAACACCCGTATGTGGACTATTAATTGAGATTTGCTGAATCCATTGTTTTCGGTTTTATCCTCTCTACTTTGGGATATTCTATTTCAAAAACATACTTCCTGAATTAAGTTGAAATCGACCGGTCCGATCAAATTTATAAAAGATTTATGACCGGCTAGTGTCAAGACAAGAAAAAGAAAGAAAAAAACAATTACTCAGGGGTCACTGAATTAATCAAATTGGTTAGAATAGATAGTCACTGTAGTCAGTGAAAGGGATCGTACTAGCACAAGAACGAACACAAAGAGTGACACTTGAGATTTTCTCTACAAATAAAATATATTAAAGTTTAATAGTAACTTCCAAGATACACGACACTTCAAAGACAAGCTTGTCTTGTCTTGAACGACTAAACTTTAATCTCACACGTTCTTTGGATCTATCCACAACCCAAAAAATCTCTAAAAAATGTAAACCTATTTTTCTAAAGTTCTACACTCTCACTTTTTGCTTTTCCAAAGCGTTAAGTCTTATCCACGGACTGGATCTTCTATTTATACACATAGAGATCCAACAACCGAATCACTTGAATCTACCTGAATCAGATATGATCCTAACTGAAGAAATATTCCAATATTTTTTTCCCAAGTTTATCTCTTCCAATTTTTTTTCAGGAAAGATAAACTCAACCTTATCTTCAACTGAACCGCTTACAAGCAGATTCAATATCTTTTTCCAACTTCTCGAGTCTTCCAGAGTCTTCTAGAATCCTCCAACTCAGCTACTGCTTCACTGGTCCACGTCAGCAAGATTCACGTCAACGTCGTGCTACCTCAACTACTAGCTCAATCGCTACATGTCTCTTGCTCATGTTTATCACTCAACTACTAGCTCTTTATGCTAATATTAAGAAATGCACATTCTGCACTGATCAAGTTGTGTTTTTAGGCTTTGTTGTAAGTTCTCAGGGACTAAAGGTAAATGAAGAGAAGATCAAAGCTATACAAGAATGGCCAACCCCATCCACCATTGGACATGTTAGGAGTTTCCATGGTCTGGCCAGCTTTTATAGGAGATTTGTGAAGGATTTCAGCACCATTGCTGCACGCTTGACTTTTGTGATCAAGAAGAACGTGGCCTTTAAGTGGGAAAAGGCACAAGAAGATGCATTCAAGAAGCTTAAAGACAGCCTTACACATGCGCCTGTTTTGGTACTCCCAAACTTTGATAAAATGTTTGAGATTGAATGTGATGCTTCTGGTACAGTTATAGGAGCTGTGCTAACTCAAGGAGGAAAGCCAGTAGCATATTTCAGTGAGAAACTCAGTGGAGCCTCACTAAATTACCCTACATATGACAAGGAACTCTATGCGTCAGTAATTTCTCTTGAAACTTGGCAACATTATTTATTGTTAAAAGAGTTTGTTATTCATACATATCACGAGACGCTCAAGCACCTAAGAGGTCAAACTACACTTAAGAAGAGACATGCTAAGTGGCTTCAGTTCATAGAGACATTTCCATACGTCATCAAGTACAAGAAGGGTAAAGAGAACATTGTAGTTGACGCTTTATCAAGGAGACACGCCTTAATCAGTACAATGGAAGCTAAGATCATGGGGTTTGAGCACCTCAAAGGATTATATGAATCTGATCCAGACTTTCAAGAAGTCTTCAAGGAAACCAGCAAGGCTGCATATGGAGCCTTCTATCAACAAGATGGGTTCTTATTCAAGGACAAGCGGCTTTGCATTCCTCAAGGATCCATGAGAGAGTTGCTGATTCAAGAAGCACATGGAGGAGGACTCATGGGACATTTTGGCCGAGACAAGACTCTAAGTGTGCTTATGGAACATTTCTATTGGCCACACTCGAGAAGAGATGTCGAGAGATTTTGTGCAAAGTTCATTACTTGCTTAAAGGCAAAATCCAGGTCACATCCTTATGGTTTATATATGCGTTTGCCTATTCCTAACCTACCATGTGTAGGTATTTCTATGGACTTTGTTTTAGGATTACCCAAGATCAACCACAAGGATTCCATCTTCGTAGTTGTGGACAGGTTCTCTAAAATGGCACATTTCATTCCGTGCAACAAAACCAAAGATGCATCTCAAACTGTTGATCTCTTCTTTAAAGAGGTAGTCCGCTTACATGGGGTGCCAAGGACCATTGTCTCAGATCGTGACTCGAAGTTCTTGAGTTACTTTTGGAAAACCTTATGGAAGAAGTTGGGAACTAAGCTTCTATTCTCAACTACTTGTCATCCTCAAACCGATGGCCAAACAGAGGTAGTAAACCGTACACTCTCAACCCTATTGAGAGCCACGGTTGGTAAGAATTTAAAGAATTGGTTATCTTGTTTGGCATACATTGAGTTTCCTTATAATCATGCTAAGCATTCTGCTACTAAACTTTCTCTTTTTGAAGTTGTTTATGGATTTAACCCCACAACTCCACTAGATCTTTCTGTATTGCCACAAGCTGTTTATTCTAGTGCTGAAGGAGAAACCAAGGCAGACTTTGTGAAGAAGCTACACCAAAGGGTTAAAGACAACCTAGAGAAGAAAACGGAGAAGTATAAGGAGCAGGCTGATAAAGGCCGCAAGGAGATCACATTTGAACCAGGAGATTGGGTTTGGTTACACATGCGACATGAGAGATTTACCAACCAGAGGAAGTCCAAGCTTATGCCGAGAGGAGATGGACCATTTCGAGTGCTAGAGAAAATCAACAATAATGCCTACAAGATCGAACTACCAGGTAAGTTAGATATCTTTGATACCTTCAATGTTACTGATTTAGCTCCTTTCCATGCAGATG